>JAECUM010015961.1:0-76698 GCA_016617855.1 Megalonaias nervosa | reverse complement strand
GCGTTTCATTTTAAAGCGCCCGGGATTCACTTGGCTGGGGGTGTGCGGGCGGACGAGTGCTTGATCATAAATTTACGAAACTAAAATTTAGCCTGGACAGCCCTCTGAATCTCTAATATTTGGTTTCGCATTTAGCGATTCACCTTGGTGGGTGGTAGGGGTGTTCACGCACAATGGAAGAAGGAAAATAGACAAAGAAAAATTCACTGAATAAAAATTTGTACTCATTGATCCAACAATCGAAAAATATAAATTACCCAATATTTAAGAGATATCTAACGTCAATCGGCCTGGTCGAGGGCACTTCCTTTAGCTATTTTTTTTCAGGTCAGAATTACAGTATTGGTGGCTCTGTGAGTCTCTTATAAATTCGGGTCATTCGCGAGAATTTTTTGTTTGTTTGTTTGTTGTTCATAGAAGCGTCTGATTCCACAGTGGAGGGTTTATTGATGGGAACAAAAATTTGTCGGCTGCCATTTTGTTTGGGGTCGTTCCACCCTCTCCTGCTGCTCATACATACATACATACATACATACATATATACATAAGCCACTTTTATATCTGAAAACACGCTAGTACATAAAATAATTTTGTATAAAGAAAATGGACTTTAAAATGTAAGCTTTTGGTGTAATTTACATCGTGAAAAGCGAATATGAAGCTTTCACCATGCATTTCGACAACTGCCATGTCTAAGAAGATTCTGAAAGTTATGTAATATATATTTTGAAGTCAAAAACGTTATTCATCTTCTATTTTGGGTTTATTCCTCTCTTTGTTTTCATTAAAACAAAGAAGATTGGAGCAACAGTTATGCATAATACCTCTAACTACATTATAAAATTGACTTTCATCGGTTGCAAAAGTTTCAGTGTTAATATTTGTTTATTATATGTATCTATATACGCTTTATATTCTTTCAAGACCATTTTTTTCATCTGTGAATTAGGAAAGAAATGAAAATATTTAATTCTCATAACAGCACCTCATTTTGAGAGTTTACGAGTTAAATGGTAGGATTTTCGGCTAAAAATACAAACGGCGAGTGAACATGAATACCTTGCAAGGGAGGTAACTAACGTCACTTCTTTATTATAGAAGTCTTGAAAAAGTTTGTGTTTCTACTAAACAATATGGCATCCATGTGGGTTGAAAACTTGCGAAACGCACAGAAAACATGCTTTGTACAAAATGGTAAGCCAGATTAGGGCGATAAAAATGTTATTTCCGAGTAAGTATTTCTTTCTTAATCGGCAGACAAGTGAATGTGAAGGAGTTTTTTTTTTGAAGCCCTCACTGAATCCAAGATACAAGCTGATCTTGTCTACACTTGCTTCAAGCTGTGTGAGAAGGTGGGGTTTAATAATGAAATCTGATTGATGTCTCGCTTACAAGGACAGTCATTTACGATGCAATGTAAAACTCGGTCTTTTCTGTTATGTGCGCCACAGTTTTGAATAAAATTTGTAACTTAAATAACCATCGATTAAGAAACGTAGCATAATATTAGTCCTACAGTGTAAGACGCCTCCCCAGATATTTGTGTTTTTTAGGTCGCCGTCTTAAAGTGTTTCCATGTTCCATTGATCTATAATTCAGTTGGCTAGAATGCAGTGGAAGCAGGGAATGCCGAAATCGGCTAAAAGGATGATACCTATTTTGAACGAAATAAAGGTACCAAAAAACTTTATTCAGTTTTAGTTTCTTTTTATTTGTTTCGTTAAAGAAACATACCTCAGCTGAATCCGATTTTGGCATTCCTGGCTTCCATCGCATTCCAGCCAACTGAAATTTAGGTTAATGGAACTTGAAAACACCTCCATTTGCTTGTGTGAGAATTTGAATTTATTAAAATAAAGACATCAGAGTAAGTGAAGTCCATCTAAAGCAGTATAACTTTAATTTGTAGAACAGCATCAATATGGGCTGCCAAGTGTGTGTGATATTCCTGAAATTCGATTTCTTGTTCCGATGTTAGTCTGCCTTGGAAAACACTACGAAGTACTGTTATTACAAATAATTACAAATAAGCAATATAGGAATTTTCTTTGACTATTTTCAGAAGTCATTTATGCTAAGCAAATTGGAACCTATATTTTTTCTTTAATATTAAAACAAACAGGATCCACACCTGCCTTTACATTATTATTGGCTTTATGAATGATCCTGGTGCATCAAAACAAAGGAGCAGTTTATTTATGTTGACTGTATATTTTTCACTATTTGCTTTATTTTCACTCTTGTGCATACTTTGTCAGCTCCACTGAGTAATTGTTAAATATATTGATGTAGAAGCACATAATACAGTCAGTACCTCAAAATGATGTCTGAACTTGATGATTTTAAGATGCATAAAGACCAAGTTTGCATGTTAGTTGATTGAGAGATCACCTAAAAATACATGGATGTAAAAAAAGTGTTATATTTGCATATATATTGCTTGAGAGAAACACTAATTGATAAACTTATTTAGCTGATGCATAATTAAATTTTGTGCAAATATACTGTTGCACATACTATTTAATCATAAATGATTAATGAAAAACAATGACAGTAATGTACACCATTTGTGATTTTGATGGCATCAGGTTGTTTTATTAACCTGCAGGAGTTCCCAGAACATCCTGTGAATAATCAAAGACCGTTTCAATTCATCAGTGAAGTACTCCAAAATAATGAGAATCTATAATCTCCATAGAAAAAGGACAAAGTAAGAGATACATAGTATGTTTTTTTAATAAAATATTCTTACATTTTAAAAACTTATTATATTTCATAGAAATGGAGCATGATTAATTTTTCTTTCAGCATACATTTCCAAAATAATTGTTATTCTACTTTAAGTGAACTTTAATGTAATGAAAGCATATATATATATATATATATATATATATATATATATATATATATATATATATATATATATATATTTAGTCATTCATTGGCTGTGTTCATACAATCTCAATAATTTGCATCTAATTTAATGTTTCTTGTTATGTCATCCCTACTGTTTGTGTATACTATTACTAGAAATAATTTCCAACCAAACCTGAATATGATTCTCTTAATTTTATTAACAGATTTACTGAATTTTCCATTCTAGAACATTCTGGATTGTTGACAAGATAAAATCAGTTACTAAAATTATAATAAAGACTGTGGTAAACATAAGGTACAACAGGTTATTCTTTGGGGGAATTCCAATGTCCCAGACTAAGATAAATATGCTTGAATTAATAATAGTCTGAATACTTAGTCCACAATCATAAGAAACAAATAGTAGCTATGTATTATCTGTTTACCAAAATCAAAACAACATCAGTAGCTTTAATCAGGGACAATATGAACTGGATTTTGGACAAGGTCAAGTCCAAATGACAGTTATACATAGCATATAATTATGGATAAAGAAAACCTAACAACAATACAAATTAAATATACAAACACTCTGCAAACTGGTTTCCCTAATTTTTCCACTCTCTAATCCAGTTTCCTGTGCAGACTGGTTCCCCTAATCTGACTTCTCTCTACCCAAGCTTCTTTGCCAGACTGGTTTCCCTAATCTGGCCACTTTCTAATTCACATTCCTCTGTATACCAGTTACCCAGATCTGACCACTCTTTGTTGGGGTTTTTGGGGCGGGGGATAAACGCCATTTCTCAGTGCAAGATAGGCTATATAAAGTGGCCAGCATAACTTGGTGAAGGAAGAACCCGGGTAAACCCCAGTAAGAACCACCAGCCAGCAGGTAGCTACTGGCAGCTTTCTCACATACCCACATTGGCTGAGAATGAGACTTGAACCCAAACAGAGGTGGGATGGCAGCAATTGGTAAGGGCAAGCACTTTGGACCACTCCGCCACCTTGGGCCCCTCTGACCACTCTCTAACCCAGCTTCCTCTGCAGAGTTTCCCTAATCTGGCCACTCTATACCCCAGCTTCTTCTGCAGATGGGTTTCCACTGTCTGGTCACTTTTTGACCTGGCTTCATGTGTACATGGATTTCCCGAATCTGACTACACTCTAGCTTCTTCTGAAGATGGGATTCCAATGTCTGGTCACTCTCTGACCCAGTTTCCTGTGCAGATCGGTTTCCCTAATCTGGCCACTCTCTTGTCCAGTTTTTTCTCAAGACAGATTTTCAGTGTCTGGCCTCTCTCTGACCTGACTTCCTGTGCAGATCAATTTTCCTAATCTAGCCAGTCTGTAACTTAATAGACTGCTTTAAATTTCAAAATTTTTCTGGTCACAATTTTCTCTTCCTTGAATAAAATTAACTGCATAAAACCCTAAAAACTAAATTTTTCATTTGGTCTAGAGGGTTTTAGTTTTGAGACGTTTCACTTTAGGTATAAAAATAGTAAACCAAATACTTACTTTAGCAATAATTGACTTGTCATTTCTGTCTTGCTTTTTTTAAACTATAGGAAGAAGAAAGATTCATTTCACACTTTCAGATGGGACTGAGTTGGCAGAAGAGTATGACCTTAGGAATGATGAACTTGTTGGTAAGTTTGTTGTTAATATTGATATAATATATAGCAGGCCTTTCTGTACAGTCATAAGTGTCATGTTATATTGTTGTAAGACATAGTAGGGCTTTCTGTACAGTCATAAGTGTCATGTTATATTGTAAGACACATTTGGACTTTCTGTACAGTCGTAAGTGTCATGTTTTATTGTTATAAGACACAATAGGCCTTTCTGTACAGTCATAAGTGTGATGTTATATTGTCATAAGACATAGCAGGTTTTTCTGCACAGTCATAAGTATGAAGTTATATTGTCATACATCTTCGCTAGCCAAGGTTCTGATATGATATAGCTTGGCAGATTGATCAGATATTTCTGTGCTTCATGGCTATGAATTTCATTGGATGCAAGCAGCAAGCCACCACATCAAATCAAGATCAAGTAGTTCAGATTTGAACACTGTTCCTACATGATTGTGACAAGGAGAGCACACATCTGGAATGGACTCATAAATAAGCAATTTTCTACTGGATAGAAAGACGATGCTGCAAAATTGAAGACAGTCTGAGTAGAAATGACAGCAAAATGGCATAACAACTGGCAAAAGATCTCAACCCATAAACAAGGGAAAACTACCACCATCCAAGACAAATCAGGAAAATGCCTCACAGAAGATCAAGAGGTCCTCAAGCTATGGACAGAATACTGCTCAGAATTGTACAATCGTAAGACCCAAGGAGATCCAGCAGTACTAAATTGCCCTCAGGCAGAAGAAATTGGTGACAAACCCATTTTTCGTGAAGAAATAGAAATTGCAGTTAGGTCACTAAAGAAAGGAAAGTCAGCTGGCATTGACAACATACCAGCATAGCTCATTCAAGCCCGAGGAGAAGAGATAGTCACAGTCCTAACAATAATCTGCAACAAGATATGGCAGACAGGAGAATGGCCCACCACATAGACTCAATCCTTCGTCATCGTGCTCCCCAAGAAAGGAAACCTACAGCTATGCCAAAACTACAGAACCATCAGTTTGATCAGTCACCCGAGCAATGTCATGCTGAAGATAATTCTCAACAGACTAAAGCCTCAAGCAGAGAAAGTTATTGCTGAAGAGCAGGCAGGCTTCCGAGCGGAAGGAGCACCACAGAACAAATCTTCAATCTCAGACTTCTTTGCGAGAAATATCTTCAGCATCAGCAGAATCTATACCATGTCTTTATAGATTTCAAAAACACCTTTGATAGGGTATGGCATGCAGCCTTATGGGCAACTATGAGGAAGTACAACATCAGCTCAAACCGTGTGCAGGTTGTTGAGCACCTCTATGACAAAGCCATCAGTGCTGTCCTCATCAGTGGCAGCAGAGGAGATTGGTTTTGAACAACATCTGGAGTCAGACAGGAATGCATACTGTCACCTACACTCTTCAGCATTTTCCTGGAAAGGATTATGGAGGATGCCTTGCATGACCACAAGGGCACTGTCAGCATCGGAGGAAGAACAATCACCAACCTTCACTTCACAGATGATATTGATGGTTTAGCAGGAGATGAAAATGAACTAGATGACTTGTTTGAATGCCTCAACACAACCTCCACAGCATACGGTATGGAGATTAGGGCTGAAAAAACTAAACTGATGACAAACAATACCAATGGCATCAGTACAGAAACAAGGTCAGTGGACAGAAGCTGGAAAGAGTCACAAGCTTCAAGTACTTGGGATCAGTTATCACAGATGAGGGCTCCAAACCAGAACTACTTTGTAGGATTGCCCAGACAACAGCAGCGATAACAAGGTTGAGACCAATATGGAAAGATACCAATATTGCTTTTGTTCCAAAATAAGGCTGATGTACTCGATTGTCATATCTATCTTTCTGTATGCTTGTGAAACATGAATGTTCACATCAGATCTACAAAGAAGGATTCGAACCTTCAAAATGAGATGCTACCGCAAGATCTTGGGCATCTCATACATTCACCATGTAACCAACAAAGAAGTCCACAACAGGATTCAATGAGCCATCTGATCCTATGAAAACCTCTTGTCCACTGTAAAAAAGCGCGAACCGAAGTGGTATGGTCATGTCTCTAGATCATCTGGACTGGTAAAAACAATCTTGCAAGGCACAGTGTGAGGATGAAGAAGATGAGGCAGACAGAAAAAGAGGTGGGAAGACAACATTAAGGAGTGGACAGGCATGGGATTTGGAGATTCCCAAAGGGCAGTAGTGAACAGGGAAAGACGGAGAAAATTGGTTGTAAAGTCAACTGTGGTGCCCCAACAACCTCTTGGGTTAAGGGATTGATGATGATGATCCTTTCTTAACTACACATATAATGGCTTCTGTCTGGTACAAGACATACTTTTGACATTAAGCTTACAAAGTATCCTTTTGAAGTCAATTTTCAGCAGATGTACAATGCACTGCTGTTACACTCGATTGGTTAACTGGTTAGTTGGTATTACATACTAAGGGAGGCAACTGGTGCAATCCATTAGATGTTGCTAGTACAAAGCACTGAAATATCTGATTGATCTGCAAAAATGTAGATAGGTTAACATATCGGAACCTTGGCTAGCAAAGATAATTGTGTAAGACATAGCAAACCATTCTGTACAGTCATAGGTGTCATATTATATTGTTACAAGACATAATAGGCCTTTCTATACAGTCATAGGTGTCATGTTATATTGTTACAAGACATAATAGTCCCTTTCTGTACAATCATAAGTGTGGTGTTATATTGTCATAAGGCATAGCAGGCCTTCCTGTACAGTCATAAGTGTCATATTAAATTGTTATAAGACATAATAGGCCTTTCTGTACAATCATAAGTGTGATGTTATATTGTCATAAGACATAGTAGGCCTTTTCTGTCCAGTCATAAGTGTCATGTTATATTGTTATAAGACACAGTAGGCCTTTCTGTACAGTCATAAGTGTGTTGTTACATTGTCATAAGACACAGCAGACCTTTCTGTACAGTCATAAGTGTCATGGTATATTGTTGTTAGACACAATAGGTCTTTCTGTACAGTCGTAAGTATGGTGTTATATTGTCATAAAATATAGCAGGTCTTTCTGTACAGTCATAAGTATGATGTTATATTGTCATAAGACATAGCAGGCCTTCCTGTACGGTCATGTCGTTATATTTTCATAAGACATAATAGGCCTTTCTCTACAGTCATAAGTGTGGTGTTAAATTGTCATAAGACACAGCAGGCCTTCCTGTACAGTCATAAGTGTCATGTTATATTGTTATATGACATAATAGGCCTTTCTGTACAGTCATAAGTTAAAGTGTGGTGTTCTTATGTCATAAGAAATAGCAGGCTTCCCTGTACTCCCGAGTAATTTAACTGTTAGTTTGTTAAAAATGTTTCTACGTATCTGTTGAAACTTCACAAAAAGTTAAATGATGAAGTTGAATATTTAGCACAGGTTAAAGTGTATAAGTGTATATATATATATATATATATATATATATATATATATATATATATATATATATATATATTCAAAGATATTCTTATATACAGCTGTACATGCAAGAGCAAATGTACAGTTGTGCATGTCAAAACAAATATACATGTGTGCACCTAACAGCGATATGTACAGCTAGCTGTACATGTCTTCTGCAGATGGGTTCCAATGTCTGGCCACTCTCTGACCCGGCAATGTGTGTAGCACATGTCAGAGCTAACATACAGCTGTATATGTCAGAGCCAATATACAGCTGTACATGTCAGTAAAAATACATTTATACATGCCAGCAAATATAGAGCTGTACTTGTTAGAAAAATATACAGCAGTAAATATCAAAGCAGTTATATGGCACATGTCAGTTAAATATACAACAACATAAGCCAGAATAAATGTACAGCTGTACATGTCAGTATAGGTGCAGCTGTATATATCAGAGTAAATATACAGCTGTGCATATCAAGGTAAATAAACAGCTGTACATTTGAGAATTAGTGTTAAATATATAATACAATAGAACTTAAGTAATCTCTACATGTTTTATTTTGCAGTCCGTAAATGGCGAAGAAAAGGAACAATAGGAGGTATTGGGAAGTGGGAGTTTGAAGTGGGTGAGGAACTGATGGTTAGAAATCTGGAGTCAGAGGGATTGATTGAAACTTCAAACAATGTAATTAAGTTATAGCATCAGTACCTGATTTTGAACCTCAGGCAATGCAATTAATTTATAGCATCAATACTTGATTTTAAACCTTATGCAGTGTAATTAATGAGGCACCATTACTTGATTTTGAACCTCAAGCAGTGTAGTTCAGTTACAGCATTATTACTTGATTGTGAACCTCAGGTAATGTAATTCAGGTACAGCATCAGTACTTGATTCTGAATGTCATATTTACAGCATTTATATTTGATTGTGAACCTGACGTAATGTAATTCATTTACAGTATTATTACCTGATTGTGAACATCATGCAGTAAAGTTCAATTACAGCATTATTACTTGATTGTGAACCTCAGGTACAGCATTTATGCTTGATTGTGAACCACAAATAGTAAAGTTCAATTATAGCATTCATACTTGACTGTGAAAGTCAAGCAGTGAAGTTCAATTAGAGTATTATTGCGTGACTGTGAACCTCAAGCAATGAAGCTCAATTACAGCATTAATACTTGAACTTCATTGCTTGAGGTTCACAATCAAGTATTAATGCTGTAATTGAACTTGTGGTTCACGATCATGTCTTGCTCATGCAATTTTTGTTAGAGTTATTGCCCTTTCTATCTTACAGTTTAATGCATTTTATGACACAATCTTGTTTGCACAACTAATCCTGCAGTTTTTGAGAGATTGCCATGATACTTGATAAATATTATTGTCATCATCTCAAGATGCAAATTTCAACAAATCACTTTGCTTCCTCAATCTTTGTTAGAGTTATTGCCCTTTTATCTGGCATCTTTCATGGCTTCATGCAACGTATAACACAGTCTTTATATCACAACTAGTTCCACAGTTTGTCATGTAATTTTTAATGGTTTGCCACAAAACTTGTTAAATCTTATTGTCAGCATCAAAAGATGTACATACTTACAAATCTTTGTGCTCATATGAAGTTTGTAGGAGTTATTGCTCTTACGAGCTTACAGGATACATATGACAACAGAAGTTTGTGAATGCAGCTACACTTGCAGTTTTTTGTGAATTACCATGAAATTTAGTATAATATATGGTCATCATCAGAAGAAGATATGCATATTAACACACTATTTTCAGCTGAGTTATTCACTTTGACAGTAGATTAATCTCATAATGGTACAAGTAATACTAAAATATGGTCATAACAGTACAAGTAATACTAATGTATGGTCATAATTGTACAAGTAATACTAATGGATGGTCATAAAGGTCCAAGTAATACTTACGTATGGTCATAATGGTGCAAGTAATACTGATGTATGGTCATAATGGTACAAGTAATGCTAATGTATGGTCATAGTGGTACAAGTAATGCTAATGTATGGTCATAGTGGTACAAGTAATGCTAATGTATGGTCATAATGGCACAAGTAAAGCTAATGTATAGTCATAATGGTACAAGTAATGCTAATGGTATGAGTAATACTAACATATGGTCATAATGGTACAAGTAATGCTAATGTATGGTCATAATGGTACAAGTAATACTAATGTATGGACATAATGGTACAGGTAATACAAATGTAAGGTCACAATGGTACAAATAATGCTAATGTATGGTCATAATGGTACAAGTAATGCTAATGTATGGTCATAATGGTACAAGTAATGCTAATGTATGGTCATAATGGTACAAGTAATCTAATGTATGGTCATAATGGTACAAGTAATAGTAATGTATGGTCATAATGGTACAGGTAATACTTAAGTATGGACATAATGGTACAAGTAATGCTAATGTATGGTCATAATGGTACAAGTAGTACTAATATATGATCATAATGGTATAAGTAATGATAATGTATGGTCATAATGGTACAGGTAGTACTAATGTGGGGTCATAATGGTACCATCCAGACCTTCATTTTATATAGAATTTATTTGACTTTGAGTTTCTGAGTTCTTACAATTGTCCTCAGACATGGCACTTGAATCATAGAAAAAAATAATGGACCAACATAATAGTCATTATTCCATTTAAGACATTCATTTCAATATTTTCAATTAATACAATGTCAGACTTTTAGAAAACATAAATGCAATATACAAGCAAGAACTGTCTGTTCTGGGGCAGGTGATTAAAGCATACATGTTGATTTCTAAGGTGAGCTAAAATATAAGCTCAATGAGTGCAAATGGTTCATACTAATTAGAAGCCTAACTTGTGTCACTGTTACTATCAGAGTGTGTACGTTATACAGGTGTATTTCACATGCCAGAATGTGTAATATGCTTATAGTGTGTATATATTTGTAATTTTCCATAGTGATGACATCCCAGAATGTATTATGTACATCAAAGTGTATATGCACGTGTAGGAATTGATTGATAATAATTTCTGAGAGTGGAAAAAATGGTTACTTTAGGCAGATTAAGTGATCTGAATGAAAGTTAGGGTAGTAAATACTTACTTCCCCTTCCTCACTGCACCAACTTGGCAAAATAGCCTTGCTTGCATCTGGACTTCAACTTTAATTCCAGGAGATGAAATTGAATGGAATTATTATTATTTTGAAAAATAAAGAAAGGCTGCTGCTGATGCTATGTCCAGTTTGATTTTCAGATCTCAGATGAATAAGCAATTTTTGTCCATTTCTTTTCATACATGTAATTTCATGCAGCTTATTTGCAATTGGTTTCCATTATTTTATCAGAAGGAAGTTAAAGACCATTGCTTCAGTGTTTTATATCTTTGTTGACAGAACGTTTGTTTTAATGTGTTCATTTAGTGAAACAAAAGTTGTACTATTAGTGCATTATTTCTTTTTACCATGTCCACTGCTTGAAAATGATGACCACCATATTGACAAGAGGCTTTCATTTTCAGCCAATATTTACCAGGAAAGACACAAAAACAGCATTCCAGTGGCGAGTACGCAACCTTCCATACCCAAAGGAGACTTATATTGTCAGCATCGATGATGATCAGCAGCACATCACCATACGCACCACAAATAAAAAGTGAGAGAATTAGTTGGAGTCTTTTAATGATAGCAGAATTAGAAAGTGTTGTAGCTATAGATTTGATTTTTTGAATGAAATTAAATGCAAGAACGATAACATTGACATTTTTGTGAAATAAATGGAATACTTGCATGATACATGCCTACATGTGTTTTGGATTTTTAATGTAGCTTTAACATTTTTTCTTTCATATCATTACGATGTCTGCAGTGTGACAGTTTATAGTGATGTCCAGCACTGGGGCATCATGATGCAGACATGTAGCATCATGTCCCACCCAGACATTATCCTGACACCAGGCCGACCAGTCATAACACTAACTTCTTAATGCTGAACACCAAGCGAGGCAGCTGCTAGTACCATTTTAATAAGTCTTTGGTATGACTATGTCAGGGTTTGAACCTGCAACCTCCCGCATCCGAGGTGGATGCTCTAACCACTAGGCCACCGGAGTGGTACATGATACATGCAACTACATGCAAGATAAATGCAGTTATATACAAAATAAATGCAATTACATGGAAAATAAATCCAGTTACATGCCAGAATGATAACATTGACTGAGCCATTATGTGAAGAAAATAGGATTTTTTTGATGAATTTAATACCATTTATAGTAATTTTTCCAACAGAAATAGCAAAATTTAAAATTTCATCAATTAATGAAAAATAAATATAATGCATGCAAATGATGTTAGATACACTGTACATTTAGCAAATATAAAATTTACTTAGTTGTGTTTGAAGAAAATTAAGTACAGAATACATACAGATGATGTTTGATATGTATGTGTAACAAGTCAATGCTATTTGCATTGCTGAAGGTTAAAATCAGACAAAATATAAAAAATGTAAATGGATGTTATCTCATGTCTTGGCACTTACAACTTAGTACATAATATACACCTGTCTGCCTTGGATGCGGGAGGTCATGGGATCGAACCCTGGCCGAGTCATACCAAACACTTATAAAAATAGTACAAACAGCTGCTTCACTTGCCACTTAGCATTAAAAGTTTAGTGGTAGGACTGGTCAGCCTGGTGTTAGGATAATGTGACTGGGTGGGACATGATGCTACATGTCTGTAGCATGATGTCACAGTGCTAGATATTACAATAAATTGCCAAAGTGCAGACAGCAATATGACTGAAAAATTGTTAAAGCTATGTTAAAAATTTAACTCGCACACACACACACACAAAATTGTTAATTGTCCAAACCTATTGTTTCTTTGGAAATTGAAGTTTGCAGAGTATTTAAGAGACTTCATTACATGTGAATCACAATCCTTCTGTATGAATTTTTCTTATATATTTCAGATACTACAAAAAGTTTGGCATACCAGACATGAACAGAATCCAGCTTGCCCTGGAACCACAAAATCTCTCATTTGCTTATGCTAACAACACACTCATAGTTTCAGTAAGTATTACTTACAGCTATGGCTGCTTTCAATTTAAAACTGTTTGGGTAGAATCAGGTTCTTTTTGCACAGGAACTGTACATCAGCTATACATTCTAACATAATTCCAGTTGTTGTTTTGGTTTATATCCATTTTGCAACACAGGATAGGCATACCTGGTAGCCAGTATAATTGATGGAGGAAGAATCTAGGAAAACTCTCAGTAAGAACCACCAACCCACAGGAAGCTGCTGGCAAGCCTTCTCACGTAAACACATTGGTCTAACCCAAGACTTGAAGCCACATGGACAGAGGTGAAGTGATATGGCAGTTGTTGGTAAAGCGCTTAAGACCACTCATCCACCCAGGGCCCCAATGGAATTCTAGGAATACACTCTTGCAGAAAAATACTGCCCTCACTGTCACCATGCAAGTTTTTGCTTGCTGTACACATTGCAGAGTTAATCATACCTCACCTTACCATTTCCTCATGTCAGTATCAAACCACTAATATCTGTTTTAAAAGGTCTCAAGTCTGGAAGGTTTGAATCATACAACACCATTGGGTGGAAAATGATTACATTATTTTTCTGTTTTTATGTCATGAAATTTAGATTCTTTCAATTTATATTATTCAGATTTTCATTTTGCACTTGCATACATTTTCCTTTTGTATACCATGCCAAACTGATGCAAGAATGTTGATTATGATAGTAGACTAATCCTGATAAAATTATGATAAAACACCCAATGTATTGTCCTAAAATTATGATAAAAGACCAATTATTTTTGCCCTGATATTATGATAAAAGATCCATTATTATTGCCCTAAAATTATGATAAAAGACCCATTATTATTGCCCTAAAATTATGAAAAAACACCCATTATTATTGCCCAAAAAATGAGCACAGGCCATAAAAAAATATTGACCTAAAAACAAAAAAACCAATATGTAACCATCTTATTTTCACCATCTTCCTGGCCCTTCTATCATGATTAGGGTGTCTACTGATAGCATTTAATTACAAAATTTTACACAAATTTTGGTCAAATCATACAGCCGATGGTCACCAATAGTAACAGGATATTATTTTAGAATGGTATAAACAGACAAGATAGCATGATGGCATAATAAAATGGCCATGAAATAGGACTAATTTTTGTCCTGCTTGAGAAAGATGAGATGCAGGCATCACTTAACCAACAGTGTCGTTATTACAAGGTCTTACACATAATATTACTGCAGTAAACCCCGATTTGAAAGACCATTGCAATTGAGACCACTTTTCTTGAGATAGCAGATTCTTAATGCATTGATTAATTTATTATATAGTTATATGACCTTTTATCAGAGATTTATCTGGAAAGAACAATATTGGTTGGTATCTCGTTAAATTTTTATTGTATACATCTTTTGCCCCTTGATATTCTAGGACTTCTGTCAGGCCTTTTTTAGCACAAAGTACCTCACAGCTGGCGTATGCTGTATATACCTGTGCCTTGACATCAGGCCTTTTTTTTTTTCTAGTACAAAGCTATCTCACATCTGGCATATACAGTGTATACATGTACCTTGACATGCTAGGACTCCTGTCAGGCCTTTTTATAGCACAAAGCTACCTCACAGCTGGCATATACTGTCACCTTGACATGCTGGGATTCCTGTTTGGCCTTTTTTAGCACAAAGCTACCTCATAGCTGGTAAATACTGTATATACCTTACGTTTGGACCTTGACATGCTAGGACTCTTGTCTGGTCTTTGTCAGCACAAAACTTTCTCACAGTTGCCATGTACAGTGAATGATGCATGACTATTCTACATTAGCACAAAGCTGCCTAACATCTGGCAGATATTATGAATTCACTGGCCTACATTAGCATAAAATTGCCTCACAACTGGCAAATACTGTGAATTCATGGCTGACCAGCACCCAACAACATCATTTGCAGTAATTATTGCCCCTGATTGTCTGACATACTAACATTGGTTTCCACCTGATAGCTTTACAAAAAAAGTGTTAGATTTCAGCTGAATCAGACATGCGGCTTTATATTGAGGAGACCTTCAATGAGTATAATTTCAAACAGCCCATTACATCATTTACAGGAGTTATGGCCCCTGATTGTCTCCCCCCCCCTTTAATTTCTGTGACAATTTTACCAAAGATTATTGGATTTAATCAGATTTGGCATACAGCTTTATATCGATGGTATTTTGGTGAATTTGGTTTCTAGTGTTCCACAACATTACATTTAATTTTCCAAGAATTATCAAATGGCTTTTGAAGGCACTTTATCCTAAAATGTTCATTTTCCTGGTGTAATATTATCAAGGATTATTGGATTTCAGCTAAACTTGGCATGCACCTTTACATTGATGAGACCCTGAATAGGTTTTATTTTCAGCATTCTTGATCATCATGTACAGGAATAATGGTCACTACTTGCCTGTCCTCCATTAAATGATTCTGCAGCATAACTTAAAAAGAATCTCAAGTAAATTTTGCAAGCATATTTGCATTATTGTGACTTTAATTAAGTTTTAAGCATTTTTTTTTTATTATTTACTTGAGTTATGGTTCCTGATTGCTCATCCTTCAAAGCTCGAGTTTCTATAGTATAACTATACAAGGATTGTTCGACTTCACCCAGATTAAGTAATTATGCCATTTTACATTAATAAGACTTCAGAGGAGTTGGATTTCCAGTATTCAGAATAATAATTTAAAGGAGTTATAGCCCCTGTTTTCCTGTCTTTCAACATTTTTGTTTGAAAAGGATAGCTTTTAATGGAATTGATGGATTTCAACCTAATTTTGCATGCAGCTTTATACTTAAGAGATTTTAGCTCAGTTTAATTTTTTTATGTCTACGTTTTATGAAAATTTATTGTTAAAATATCATTTCTGAGAGGAATAATAACATTTGTTTTTAAATTTGGTTCTTGCACCCTAAGATTACCAGGAATCATTGGATTTCAGGCATGTTTTGTGTGCAGCTTTGCTCTGCCAAACTCTTACATTTATCTGATTGTCATCATTTTACATCTTGATTTTGTACACTTACTGTAAATTATTGTTGGATACACCTCATTTGTTTCAACCAGGTTCCTCTATTTAAGGTCTTGATGAGCAAATTGTTACAGGTTGAACCCATTGCAAAGCTTCCATCATTGACTGCTCAAATTATCTTTGTTTATATAAATTGCCTTGTATATGAAACAGAATAAACCTAATTAACTGAAAGAAGTGTCAGCACTGTACATGAAACCATTTCTCTAGGACAGCAGGTAACACAAGATCGGTTGAAAGATCCCCATCAAGTATAAATTAAATATGAAACCATTTCTCTGGGGCAGCAAGTAACACAAGATGGTTTGAAGGATCTTGATCAAGTGTCAGCATTGTACACAAAAACACTTCTATGGGCTGGAGCATCCAACCTTTTTTTGGCTGAGAGTCAAAACAGATACAATGTTTAAGGTCATGGGCTGCATGAGCAAGAACAATTCCTTATCACTAATTATGTGTATGCATTAAAATACATATTTTCAAAAGGTCTGCCCTTATGGCCATGGGCTGCACAATGTGAATGACTGGGCAGCATGCAGACCATGGGCCACAGGTTGGACATGCCAGCTATACTACTGCAAGTGACACAAAATGGGTTGAAGGATCCCCATCAATTAAAGCAGGTTACAATGACTCATGATTTGGGAAATTATAATATAAAGATTTAAAATCAATATCATTTTCAAACATTGAAACAAATCTTAATTTTGTTTTTGCTGTTTCAGTATCAAAAGCCAGAACCAATACTAGAGATAGAAAAACTTTTACAAGAGGAGTTTAGAAAGTTGAAGGCCAGTAAGGATGGAGATGTGGATTGTACTCCAAGCTGAGTATTGCCAAACCCAAAGACAAGTTGGACAATTTTTAAAAAAACTAACGAATTGTGGATTAAATTCTGTTTATGGATGGCACTTTTATTGGATTACTGATATTCAGTTGGATAAGTTTTATTTTCTCCACAAGTTGTTCTGCAATACAGTTTTTTCAAGCACTATGGACAAAAATTACAGTTGGTAATTTATGTATTGTAAAACAGAGTTGTCCTAAGTGCATTTAAAATATGGACAGTTCTTCATAATTCTAGATGATACAAACCATGATAATGAAGACTGACTTAAAATGTATAAAGTGTGAGTAATATTGGAAAGTTGTCATGGAATTAATCTATATACATTCTAACACTCTATGTTTATATATGAGAGAGGAGAGATGATGTTTACTTCAGCTGTGGAAGCGAATTTCTTTATTACAAATATTTTTAATTTATTCTCAAACAGCAAAACCAAAACTATGAAATACTTAGTGTTTGATCTTGTTACTATTCTTTGTATCTTTTATTACTTGTAAAAATTGACAACTGACACATATTTAGCATCTATATACATTTTTGTCATACAGCTAATTAATAACAGATTGTCATTAAAATTTTCATGCACTTTTCTTAATTGTAAATCACAGTTTGACCAAACATAATGTTTTAGAGAATTTAGCAAGCAAATAAGTTCAAGAAAATATTATGCATGCTAAAATTATATGATAAAAATATATGTATGATAGCAGTGAAGACATCCACTCAGAAGGAGACATCTGAAAGTTTGGAGCCAAGGATAGATACAAGTAGCATCCAGTTCATATGTTATTCTTAGGATGTAATACCAACAAGTGAGTGAATAAACTTGTCAATATTACTCTAAAGGAATGTTTTTCTTTATGTGTGTTGTCATTCATTTGTCTTTAACATTCCTAATTGTTTGTAGCTATTCACACCAAAAAATATATCATTTAGGTCATTGGTAATTAGCTACTTAAATGCTAAAATTGTACATTTGCTAAAATTTAATGATGCTAAAATATTGTGATTAAACAGTATTGTTTTAGGAGTTTGAAATGTTAACTTATAGGTAAATTATCAATGTTAATTTTCAGCTCATCATAAAGTTCCAAAAAAGTGATGTGAATGAAAAATTAATAATGCAGAAGAAATAATGAAAATTTTTATGGATTGACAGTGTTCAAAAATTAAGGGTATGAAAAATGATTGTGTACACAAAGGATGTCAAAAATGATGGTATATACAAATTAAAGGATATGATGGTGTACACAAATTGAAGGTTAAAAATCTAATGGTTTCCTCAAATTAATATTAAAAAATGGTTGTATGGGATACTTGTGTTCAGATTTTGAGAAAGAACAAAGAAATAAGAAAGAGGTGTTTCTTTTCTTTATTGCATATCAATCACACTTGTTAATTAGTTGACACTGTTTGAAAAATAAAGCCCTGCAACCATGCATCACACTTAAAATTATTTTACATCTAACTCGTATATGGATTGTAACAGTAATAAAATATTTCAGGTCACATCATATGAGTAGAATGCCTATATATCACAGAAAGCACAAGTATATATAAGTCAAAATTTTAGAAGTATAATAAGATCAATCTGTATTAGTTATCACAACACATCAGATTGAAAGCTTGTACATTAATTGATTGGAGTATGGTCTTTTTCTTGACTCGACTCACACTGGCATTAAACATCGGCAAGGCTCCAGCAAAACATTTAATAATTATGTCTCTTACATCTGCACAAGTTTATTTGTAAAATCAATTTAAATTACACTCAACTGTGGAAGTCCCTGCAAAACATGTACTGTGTACATAATTACACACCAAGTTACATGTACTGTGTACATAATTACACATGTAGTCACATGTACTGTGTGCATAATTATGTACGAAGCTACATGGGTGAAGTTTCAACTTAATTTCAGTTACACTCAGCTGTGAAAGCTCCTGTAATATATGTACTGTGTACATAATTAAAAAGCAGTTACACATGTCAAGTCTCATCTTTGTTTCATTTAATTACATGTAACTGTGAATGCCCCTGTGATTCATGCATTGTGTATGTAGTTACACAAGCAGTTGCATGTGTTAAGTCTGACCTTTCTTTGATTCACAATAAATATGATGTGCTAGTACTATTTTCTGTTAGACACTGTTCATTTAGCATTTTTTACAAAGTGTGACATATAATATTGACTAGTAATTTGTTTACAAGATCACTCACTTTATTTACATGGGCCTAAAGTCCAATCCTTGGACAACCCAGTTGAATTTTGTTAGAAATGTTCTAGTACTTATTCACACTTGTTTTGTTTTCTGTTCAAGTATAATCACCTATATCTTACATTAGCAAGATTTGTAAACATGTTATGAGTTTAATGTATCATCAATAATTCAATCTGAATAAACGGGGCAATACACGAGGTCATTAAAGTGTACTCTATGTTTGTTAATGGTAGCTACGTTTTATGGAAGATCAGCTTTACTTTTACAAACCTGAAATTTCTCGATAACAAAATGCTCTGCATCAGATTTTGTCAAAATTGGCCATGATTTGGTTTTAGAATTTTGAAAGACAACAGGTAATGGAAATAGTGCTGTATTGTAAACCTCTTGACCTAAAAATATCAGTTGTGTTAGCTAGCGTAAAAGTTGACAAGGTAACTGACAAACACCGTAGTGAAAAAAAGTTGACAAGGGAATTGACAAACACCTTAATGAAAAATGCTGACAAGGTATTTGACAAACACCATAATGAAAATATTTGACATGGTAATTGACAAACACCTTAATGAAAACAAACATGTATTACAGACCTGTCAAACAGCAACAATTGTTACCAATATTACTGCAGCTATATTACCTGGTCAGTGAAACATTATCTGTTCTTCGTAAACATTATTGCATAATTTACAAGAAACCAAGCCATCTCTTTACAAAAATCATTTTATAAATAGTCAATAACTTTTATTTTACTTTAACTAATATATAAATTGATAATTAAAAAAATATATTTCATTCATACATAAATGCAGCAGCATTAATACATGAATATGATATCTGCTAATATATCCAAATATTGTAATGCCTGAGAAAATATAGGTTATAGTGACATTGTATCTCATTTGATTGCATATGATAATATCTGTATTGCAGAAAACTGAAGGATGTACAATAGATGATATGATGTATTTGTGTCATATCTTAATTAATTGATTGTGAAAAACAACACACATAAAGTAAATGCTTTGCAAATAACTTCATAAAAGTAATTAATATGCAGATAATTAATATGCAAATAATTCTGCAGTGTGAAAAAAATGGGTCTTCCATTTCACCTCTTGATGATCCCCAGACCTGAAAGGACCTGCTCATTTTCCCCAGTCCTGGGAGCACATACTGATGGTCACAAGCCCTGGAAGCGCATCTTGTAGCAACAGGAACTTTTTTTTGCTGTAAAATCTATGTAGTGGACATTTCAATATTGCACTCCCATTCCCAACAATAAAACGTCTTGCAATGAAAAGAATTTGCACAAAATCTTAGTAAAAGTTCTTAAAAGTTCACATTTTCACCCATATTTTGATCATCTATGGGACTATTTCTGATTAAACTACAGGCACATAATTTTTCACTTCCTCTGCACAAACGTCGAGCACAAATGACTCAACTGGTTCAAGCAATGGTTTTCATGTCCATTTTATTCTACAGTTTAATGTGTTCAAATACCTACCTAATAGATAAATGGCTCTAATCATATTTAAATTGCTCCTCTGAGATCTTATTGCAGTGTTTTAAAATAAAATCGAGTAATTAAAAATCAATTTCATTGGTACACACAAGATGAGGTAGCAAATGTTAGAAAAAAAAAGCAATAAAACTGTTATATAAAACATACAGGCTCTCATTGGCAATACAAAAACTACATACATGTGTGTAAATGAAGTATTCCATTATCACAAATAACAAGGCCACATAGCTTTGGCAAGAACATGATGTATTAAAGAAAACCTACACTTTTTGCAGCATTAAAATATTATTATTTCAAGACGTAAAAATAATTTCACAGTGTATGAAATTTATTTTGTGAAATGGTCACTTCTATTTAAGTTTTGCTGGTGGGTATTTAATTAAGCAGATATGATCTACTTGCAGAATTTGCAAAAATACACAGCACATGAAAAGCTTATTTCCAATATACTACAAAACTTCAATAGATTTTAAACTGTCATTAAAGAAATGTTTATAAGCAAAATGATGCTTTTGCAGAAAAAATGATGTACAGTTTCTCTTTTATACATAGATTTTGCTTTCTAAAATGCTGTTTGAGCAGTAAAAAAAATTATTTTGAAAGAAAAACATTACAAAATCCTAGTGATTTGTGCATAGATTGGCTCCAATCTAACACAACAATGTGTCATGTTTCCTCAAACTTTGTCTTTTCACATCAAATTGTGCATAGAAAATGTAACCTTAATGTAAAATGCAACAAAAAACCCATACCTTACCATAATAAAATATAATTCCTGGATTTCTTTTGAAAAAATTAAACATTTTGGAAACGATTCCTTTGGTAATGAATAAAAATCATTGTTCTTGTCAAAGCTTTTTCATTTTTTCAGAACTTTGCTTGTATAATTCTTCTCAGTTTGTACATAAGTTCCATATAGTATGTTAAATTTTGAATATGGATTTTGGGATCGTCCAATTCAAAATACATTATACAAGGGAAGTAACTGAGGTTGGCAAAAACTTGTAACCTCAAAGTAAAGTAGACCTTTTTAATGGATTTATAACTGAAACATATGTATACATTTTTGTTAAAATATCAAGATGGAGTCATGTGCATTAAAAAAAATCTCAGTAAACTGGTGACTTAAGAATTAAATGACTGGTCATTCTTTCATATTAAAATATAATGATGCAGATCGAGTAACTTTAGGAAAATTGCAATAATTGCTTTGTATAAGTCTCATATCATATATGCTTGCTTATAAGTCAAGTCCAACTGCAAACTGCACAGACCCAGAGCTACCAACGCATAAAGCGCCAGCAGATCTGGGTCTGTGCAGTTTCTTATGAGTAATTAGTAGAACAAACAACATTCACCCTGCTCTGCAGGCACATTATGCTACTGCAGACCAGGATCTTTGTCTGTCTGCAGTTATAAGTGAATATAAAGCATGTCAGCTGAATGAAAAGACATTGCAAAAAGTAAATACAAGAGGATAAAAGACCCAGATAAAAGTTTTAGTGAAGGTCTTTCATGTGGACTGGTTTAGTGATATATGACCTGGACAATAATATCTGGATTTCAGCAACTGCAGATCATACTAACAATTCTTTTATGATGCCAACTGATGTGAGCACTCACACATGAACAGACATATACATAAATGCATGCAAATATAGGGGCTCATTTGAAAGTCATGTGCATCAATGTTTGTGTGCACACTTACATGTGAACATACAAAAAATAAAAACAGAGGTCTACACACACGAACATTATACATTTTTAATACAAAATGAAACACTTTTAAAATGACTATCTCAATTTAAAACAAGAGTTAGCCTAGTTTGTTTTTTTTACATGAAAATAAGAATATTATTCAAGAGAATCTTAATTATAAAGTACAGTCAAATATGGATTGTCTAGAATTAACCGGAGATGGAGATTTTGTATTGTTGCTGATTTTGTATTGACAGTTGGCAGGCTCAGCTAACCTTTAGCATTATTCATGATGATAATTATTTTCTGAAGGATATTTTAATGGTTTGGTTTGGTGCTTTACAGTACATCAACACAAGTAGGTTCTGAGGCAATCTGAGTAAAATGCCCTGCCCAAAAACACACCATTGTCACTGATCCACGCTGATCTGGTGGTAGGATTTGAACCCACATTCTTTCAGTCATGCGTCCAGCACAAACAAACTACTCAGTCACCATTGCATGATAGCTCAGTTGTTCAAGCATCTAACTTTGAGCAAATTTTAGTTGTGTGTTTCAGCGTAAAGAAGCAATGTAGATCAGACCCAACTGGCTCCCCTGAATGTCCTTGAACCAATTAACCTGCCACTTTTACAGTTTGTTGTTTATGGCAAAATATAAATGATAGCAAATAATTTTCCTTGTTTACAAATGAAATGCCACATTAAACATTAATTTTTTATATCCAGAACATTGCACTATTTTTATTTCCAGAGTACATGGAGTATGGCTAAGAGCTGTTCCATTTAAACATACATGGTACCCAGGGAAGGCAGTTTTTAAAAAATATATGCCAGAGTACTTTGAATTCACATAGTTCATGTTAAATTTAAAAAAAATTATAGATTGCATGTATAGGTAAGTACCTCACATTAAAAGTGCCTCCCCTGGGTCCTAGGTATGTTGTACTAGAACAACCCTAAATAAATGACATGTTATATATATATATATATATATATGGTTACGAATTTATACAAGAAAAATTTATTGTTCTTGCCTTCAACATTGTTCAAAATTTAAATTATCTGATCAAGTACTCTACTGAGCATATCATTAAATAAGCTAGAAATCAAGAAGAAATATGCATCACACTAACCTATTTTTTGTGACAAGGTTGTAGTACTCATCAAAATGCAAGCCCAGTTTCTCGATTCCAGGTGTAACAGTAGATGTGTATATAAGATGCAAGAAACCTGAACTAAAAATACAAAAACTTCACCAGAAATATACTACTAATGAAAATAAAAGTACAAAGTTGGCCCCTTTAGCCCCCTCCCCAAGGGGATAGGTGATATGAATGATATGAAACCCACTCCAAATTGTTGCCTAGGACCTTGGAAGGAAGAAAGAATGGTTCAGATGCATTAAGGATGTACATATGCAGTAGTGAACTAATTGAGTGGAGGGTTTTGCCGCGGGTACCAGAGTTCTTAAGGTGCCTAAACCCCAGCTGCCAGAGGTTTTGGGGTGCCAAAACCCCTTTGGGCCATCATGATTGCCCCAGGCACCATTTATCCTTGGTAAGCTGCTGTACATATGTATATGCTTCTATCTGCATGGATATAGTACAATAGCTCTCCTATTTTGTAAAGGCGTTTTAGACTTTTCAGCAGTAAAAACTGTGCGTGGGTGCATGGGTGGGTGTTGTTTTTCTTGTTCAACCTTCAAGATTGAAAATGACCTTGACATCAATGACTGGTATGGTTTCTGTGAGAATGTGAGTCACTGATCAGACCAATTTGTGCTCTGAACTGTCCGCAGCACACTTGACAGGAGATGTCACTCGGGTTCGCTTGATCAATAATAGGTATGCTGCTTTTCTGAGATTTCCGCTGCTTGTTATCCTGCACTACCTCTGCAGTTCTCCTCTGTTCAAAAATTGTAGCTCCAATATGTATGAGACTCCACCAGGTTGAGCAATTCTGTGTGAGATGTTCCCACAATTCTATGTGAGATGTTCCCACAACACAAGGTCAGTGTTGGTGTGTTTCAAGGATGACCTGAGGGACTCTGAAGCAAAACTAAGCCAATCAGTATTTCAGGTCAAAATCAATATAAAGTTAGTATAAATCATCAATAATCTCTCATACTACATAATAACATCAAAACATCAAACCTGTTTTCTTTGACACAAGTGAAGAGATATTATGGAATAATTTAATAAATTAATATATTAAAATACAAAGTTTACATTAAAATTTAAAAACAAAAAAAAATATCGACAAATTCAGTGGCCCATACCCACAAAAGTGTATCACAGCAAACTTTATAAATTTACTCAATTGGATTAAATTAAAAAATTAAATTATGATCAATCTTTATACATGATTGCAGAAACTACAAGGTATATAATACCTATCATATACAAGTAACTTGCCAGTTTCAATGTATTTGTCAGCATGTACATGTATATACTAATTACAACATGTATATACCAATTACAATATGTATGTGTACAAAGTCATGCAATATCTACTGTATTTCTTTGAAATGCCAACTGTGAACTGCATAGGCACTGATCTGCCATCTCTTAATGCACCAGCAAATCATGGGATATACTGTTTATATGATTTTAATAAGTCTATTGATGCAATACAATGGTCCCTCACTTTCAAGTCTCTCAGTATACTACCATCCCTCCTGTAATATGAGTATGGTCATGGATCCCTTTAAATAGGTGATTTCACTTAATTTAGTTCTCAGCTCATAAGAACCAATTATAATGTGATTTCACATTATGAAACATTATATTGTTATGTTTGATGCACTTATAGGACACAGACATGTTAGAACACCCCTCAGTACAAGCCTCCCTCATCTGTATAACACTTCACTGTTAAATCTCCCATTGATGAGTGTTATAAATAGGGAGCACTGTATTTAATGGCAGATCTAGGTCTATGCTGTCAAGTAGCTGAGTACACTTTATACACAGATAGCAGATCTGGGTCTATGTTGTCCAGTAGTTGAGTACACTTTATACATAGATAACAGATCTGGTTCTATGTTGTCCAGTAGTTGAGTACACTTTATATACAGATAACAGATCTGGGTCTATGTTTTCCAGTAGTTGAATACACTTTATACACAGCAGATCTGGGTCTATGTTTTCCAGTAACTGAGTACACTTTATACATAGATAACAGATCTGGTTGTATGTTGTCCTGTAGTTGGGTACACTTTATATACAGATAACAGATCTGGGTTTATGTTGCCCACTAGTTGGGTACATTTTATATACAGATTACAGATCTGGATCTATGTTTTCCAGTAGTTGAGTACACTTTATATCCAGATACAAGATCTGGGTCTATGTTTTCCAGTAATTGAGTACACATTATACACAGATAGCAGATCTGGGTCTATGTTGTCCACTAGTTGAGTACACTTTATACATAGATAACAGATCTGGTTCTATGTTGTCCAGTAGTTGGGTACACTTTATATACAGATAACAGATCTGGGTTTATGTTGCCCACTAGTTGGGTACATTTTATATACAAATAACAGATCTGGGTCTATGTTTTCAAGTAGTTGAGTACACTTTATATCCAGATAGCAGATCTGGGTCTATGTTGTCCAGTAGTTGAGTACACTTTATACATCGATAACAGATCTGGTTCAATGTTGTCCAGTAGTTGAGTACACTTTATATACAGATAACAGATCTGGGTTTATGTTGCCCACTAGTTGGGTACATTTTATATACAGATTACAGATCTGGGTCTATGTTTTCCAGTAGTTGAGTACACTTTATATCCAGACAGCAGATCTGGGTCTATGTTTTCCAGTAGTTGAGTACACATTATACATAGATAGCAGATCTGGGTCTATGTTGTCCACTAGTTGAGTACACTTTATACATAGATAACAGATCTGGTTCTATGTTGTCCAGTAGTTGGGTACACTTTATATACAGATAACAGATCTGGGTTTATGTTGCCCACTAGTTGAGTACACTTTATATCCAGATAGCAGATCTGGGTCTATGTTTTCCAGTAGTTGAGTACACTTTATATCCAGATAGCAGATCTGGGTCTATGTTGTCCAGTAGTTGGGTACACTTTATATACATGTAGCAGAAGTGGGTCTTTGATGTCCACAGTTAGGTATACTTTATGTACAGTAGAAACTTTAGTAACAATTAATAATTAAACACCAATAAAAAATAATTAATAATTAAACACCAATAAAACTAATTAATTAATAATTAAACATCAATAAAACTAATTAATTATCCATAATGCTACTCTTATCACATCATTTTACTTTCATGTTGACATTCTGCATTTGCAGAATCTATTCAAGATTTGCTTATTTAATACAAACACCATGGGTTGTTACTTTGTAGAATATGTTTGAAAATTCTTCTTTAAAATGCTGGTTTACTTCGAAGTTTTTGTTTAGTATAAAGTATTAATTGAGACATAAGCAATCATATCATAGTTTTACTTTTTTTTAATCAAATGTACAAGTTCTACCACAATGTACTCAGATGATGACTTTCTCCTGTATATTACAACTCTTTAAATTAAAACCAAAAAAAAGATGTTCCCACAGCAACAAGTAACATTGATAACCCAAGGTATTTATGTACCTTAATACCCTGAAATACACAATTATAGAGAAAAATGCCCTTAGGACTTTGTATGGCAATATACTGTTATGCATTTAAGTACCTGTCTGAAAACCCTTTTTCGATTTATATAATGTATACCTGACTGTGAAGAACCTAGATCCAGATCACAGGCACTTGTACTAATTTGTACTAATGCTCATGTTATATGTATATATCTATAAACAATATAATACTATGTGTTAACAACATCTGTGACAGGTGTATATGACCCAGCAGCAGCAGATCAGGGTCTACAGACTTCATTTGAAATATTTAATATAATAAAAAACAGTGTAAACCTATGCCTAGAAGTCATAGAACTCCTGGGATTTTGTTTTGACCAATCACAAATTAATTACATTTAAAAGCCTGTTTCTGATTGGTAAATGGTGGAAACTTACTATCATATTCAAGCTCAGTTATAATATCTCCAGACCTGTCCTATCAAATTAGGGTATATATTGACCATAGAGTTGGATTATCTCCAGGCCTGTCCTATCAGATCTGGGTCTATTTTGGCTAGAGAGTTGTATAATCTTCAGACCAGTCCTATCAGATCTGGGTCTATATTGGTTATCTCCGGGCCTGTCCTATCAGATCTGGGTCGATATTGACCGTAGAGTTGGATTATCTCCAGGCCTGTCCTATCAGATCTGGGTCTATATTGGTCATAGAGTTGTATTATCTCCACCCCTGTCCTACCAGATTTGGGTCTATACTGGCCACAGAGTTGTATGATATCCAGGTCTGTCCTATCAGATTAGGGTCTATATTGGCCATAGGGTTGGATTATCTCCAGGCCTGTCTTATCAGATCTGGGTCTATACTGGCCACAGAGTTGTATAATCTCCAGGCCTGTCCTATCAGATCAGGGTCTATATTGGCCACAGAGTTGGATTATCTGCAGGCCTGTCTTATTAGATCTGGGTCTATATAGGCCATAGAGTTGGATTATCTCCAGGCCTGCCCTATCAGATCTGGGTCTATATTGGCAATAAATCTGCATAATCCCCCACGCCTGGCCTATCAGATCTGGGTCTATATTGGTTATCTCCAGGCATGTCCTATCAGATCTGTGTCTATATTTGCCATACAGTTGGATTATCTCCAGGCATGTCCTATCAGATCTGGGTCTATAATGGCCATAGAAGATGTATGGTCTGTAACAGCACACACAGACAGTGCAAAGCATACTGCTCTGCTTACCTCCCCTTGTTGGATAACACCTCTGCCACACTGTAGGTAATATGGTGTTAAAATGCCACCTACAGACAAGTGTATTCTTTGTTAACTTTATGGCACTAAAAAAAGATCTACTAATATCTACTAAGATCCTTCCTCTTAATCTGGCTTTGGTGAACTGAGATTTCATAACTATAATGTTTAGAAAAAAAACTCCCAAGAACTTACAGTGATGGAAAACCAAAAGGTTGATAACATTATAATGTAGCACATATGAAAACAAATACCAGTGACATATCAATGTAACACACACACAAACGCTACATTTTTCTAATGTTTCCTACTTTTTCATGGAATTTCAATTCATGCCACTGAAATGATAGTAGAACCCGGTAAAGGTTGTTGTGTACTAATCCATTCAGATGATGGACCTGGGATGAGATCATGGAAGGGTCAAAACATTGCAACAAAATAATCTGAAAGAGTAACAGCTGTAACATGAGTGTTAAATATAAGATGAACATCTGGTAGATGAAATATAAATGTGAATATCATGTAGATAAAATATAAATGTGAACATTAGGTAGACCCAGTATAAAGGTGAACATCAGGTAGAAACTTCATTGGTCCTAATGTTAAAATAAATTGCTCTCTTGAAATTTGATGGTCATTCATGTGCCCATGGTGAATATTACTGTGGGCATATGGCATTTATGTCTGTCATTTTGTATGCTTGTCCATCAATTCATCCATCAAGAAATGATTTTCCTTGTTTAACATCCATATTGTATTGTAAGTTTGTATACTCTATTTTATACATTATTTTTGGGCTAAAAATATTATTTACAATCTTCTGCTGATTTAGGTATAAAGATTTGCAAATTCTTTACAAGAAATAACCTAGGTTTAAGTATGAAAAATGAAGGAAAAAAATATTTATAAATAGTCAATTATTTACAAAGTGAGAAAAATTATGGACCATATGGCACTTGTATGTACAGACTTAAAACTTCATAAACATGTGCATGACCAAGAGTTGCACACTTTATTAATTACTATCTTAACAGTATATAACAAGAGTTATGTCCCTTTCTATATGTGTAAGAGAAATCTTGAGTGCAAAATCCCTTGCATCTCCTCAATGCACTGTGAAATATCTCAATACATACAGAGACTATGATCTAAATATTTACAAATGACCTGGTTATTATGTTACAAGATTTTCTACAGTTATGTTCCCTTTCAATGAAGGGATTTCATTGGAGACATTTGTGTCCCTTGAACACATTCCTGGACATTTTAAATGTCTCTTTTTCAAACTGAAACTGAGTGTTAATTTCAGACACCAGTTTGTTCAAATGCTCTTAATTTCAGCCTACAATGTTCCATTGTCAGAGTTGTGCTCATCTATCTGTCTTCAACTGGAACTTGCCCCTCACCTTGCGAAGGGCCCCGGAGATACCGCCTCCAGTCAATTTCTGGAAGTTAAAGTCATTCTGTGCTGCTATAACATGGATCTCCTGGCGACAGAGTTCTCGAATACGATGCTGTAATGTGTCTTGCAGTTCATACTTTGCCTCAAAACAGTACACATGCTCACGGAATATTCGGATCTGGTCAATTACTTGGGCTAGAGACCTATAAACAAATAAATACAATAAATATGGGTTATAGATGTTCCACGTAGATATGATTGTTTTCACTTATTGTATCTGACCTTATAATGGTCAAGCAGTTTAGTTGTTATGAGATCTAACTTCGAGTTTTATTTTATCTAGCAATTAATGAAAGCAATCTTCATAAAAGTCATGAAGGGTTTGTATTTGAAATACAAATAATTACAATGCCAGATTAATACCAAGGGTTCAGTTGGAATTAGTGTTGAAATACAGGTAATTAAAATACTAAACGCTAAATTAATAGCAGTGGTCCAGTAGGAGTTATGTACTGAAGTACAAGTAAATAAAACACTAAATTAATAGAGGAAAAGGTCCAGTAGGAATTATGTATTGAAATACAAGTAATAAAAACTAAATTAATTAGCAGGATGGGTCCAGTAGGAATTATGTACTGGAATACAAGTAAATAAAATGCAAAATTAATAGCATGGGTCCAGTAGGAATTATGTATTGAAATACAAATAAATAAAACATTAAATTAATATCAGGAAGGGTCCAGTAGGAATTATGTAATGGAATACAAGTAAATAAAATCCTAAATTAATATCAGGAAAGGTCCTGTATGAGTGATGTATTCACAGAAAGTGCTATATGTCACTGTTCTGAACACATTTAAGTATATTCATCAGTTCAAATCTCTTCTGAGTAATTTCAATACTTTTTAATCAATATCAATGTTTAATAGCATATGTATACATTATTTACTCTATGAAAAGAAGCATTACCTGATTTTACCCCACTTGAACATCTGGTTGGCAAACTGAAATCCTCCAATTTCTAGCTGTTGTACATGTAACAGGAAGAGCAGGATGCTGGGAATTGTGGGATATAAATGACAGTCCTTGACATGCTGCATCAGAGAAAGAGGGTCATTCTTCAGAACCATCTGTGTATCAGAGAAAAGGTAAAGGATTAAAAGTATACCATAGATAACACATTACACGCCCACCATGTGTTTAACAGATTTACATGTAGGAACTAGTAGGGCATGGTTGACTATGGAGAGTAATGACCAAAGCATTTTAATGAACTTGCCCTTAGGTCAAGGAATGCAGACTTGAACTAAACATACTATACAGAAAGATTAAAAAATTTTATTAGACTTATCATGACTGTGACCTCTGACCTTCAGATCTCAGGATCTCTATTATTATCCTAAGTGTAAGCCATCCACAAAGTCTTATTATGGAACATATTCTGGAATAAAAGTTAAAACCCATTTTCTTGTAAGCCACAATGACCCTGACCTTTTACCTTTGACCCCAAATAAAAATGGGCCTTTTCCATGCCTTCTAGCCATCTACAAACTTTGGTCAAAGTATGTCATTCTGAACTAAAGTTATTATTGCAAAAACCATTTTTCTTTTTACAGTCACAATAACCTTTACTTTTGACCTTTTGACCACAAAATCAATACACTTCTTTTTCTACCCAACGTGTAAGTCGTCAATAAGCTTTGGAGAAGGTACATGGATGGGATCTAAAATTTGTTTTTAGAAACCATATGGCCTCTTTCAGTCAATGACCTTGACATTTTGACCTCCACATCAAGTTTCTTCTTTACCCCAAGTGTTAAACACAAAAATTTTTGGTCCTAGCCAGTGATATAGGACTGCATTGGGTGGAAACCATTTTTCCTCTTTCACAGTCACACTGACCTTTACCTGACCTTCTGACCCCAAAATCAATAGTGCAAGCCATCCATAAAGTTTCATCCAGGTCTGTCATGTAGAACTAATTTTCTTCTTCAAGTCACAATGACATTGACCTTTAAATCAAAACTCAACAGGATTCTTCCCTGCTCTATGTGCACAGTCTGGTAAATGCAGATGGTGAAGAACTCCAGTTATTGTGTAGAAACAAGTGATGAATGGACAGACGAACAATATAATAACACAAATTGCTCTGTCTCATGACAGGCTTACCAAAGCTGAGAACAAATGTAATGAAAGTTAGTGTTAAATATAAAAAGTTTTGCTACATGTATGTCTCTCATTTAACGAATTAATTTATTTGCCAACTGGTGAGTTGTTGAGAACTGAATACCTGTGTTTAGTACAATGAAAGGTTTTTTTCTGAAAAGTAAATCTTGATTTCACTTTATGTCTTTGTTTCAATAATACAAACGTTTTGTGTAAATTTTGAAGACATTCTTGAAAAATGGCTGAACTATACATATGCACTTCCAACATGGATGTCCCAACCAATCTCATGCAAATGAAGAGCAAAGTTCTAAGTTCAACCAGGGTTATAACTCTTAAAACTTCTGAAAGAAAATCGCAAAGATTAAACTTTACTTCTTAATGCATAGCTGAATTTGGTCTTAATTGATGAAACCCTTCAAAAGCTATTGATCAAAAACAATATGCAATGAATGTGACATGATGTGATGGATCATGACTTGATGTGATATATTTAACACTACATGTCCCACAATAGATATGCTAAGCTATAGCATGCCTACAATGATAGTTTCCCAATGCAACCTTGAAGTTTACTGTGCTCCCTTATGTTGATATCTTTTTCATCTTTTGGAGAGCTTGTTTTTGCAAAACACTTAATCAAAAATGGATCCAGGTCCAAGAACTAAACAAAACCTGTCATCGTAACCTTTGACCCTTTAAAGGTAGAAACTTGCAGATTCTTTGTTTGTTAAAATTGTCTCATCTATAAATTTAACATACCTTGAGTGCAGAAAGCTCCTCCATGATGCTGAGACATTTGTTGGACAGATTTTTCCAGACTGGAAGCTGCTTTACAATGACATTTTCAAGACCATCCAATATGGATATACATGTGGCAAAGTTACGCAATTCCATACATATCTGGGCTGTTTGCAGCACTCTTGTCAGTACTATTACTTGACTCTAAAATCAGAATAGGAATATGTCATTGAAAGAAAACACTGAACATTACCAACTATTTAAACTTTCAACATATGTACTAAAGTAAAGGGTTTAATTAGAGGTGCTTTATTTAAAATATTGAATCCAGACCTCAACATATTTCTGAACAATTTTGGCAATACAAAAACATAGGAGTAACTTAACCTCAGCAATACAAAACCTAAGGAACATCTTGATTGGCATTATAAAGCCTCAGGAGTATCTTGAATGGCAATACAAAACCTAATGAGTATCCTGACTGGTAATACAAAACCTATGAGTATCTGGATTGGCAATACAAAATCTAAGGAGTATCTGGATTGGCAATGCAAAACCTAAGGAGTATCATGATTACCAGAACAATCCTGACAATACAAAACCTAAGGAATATTTTGATGAGCAGAAAAAAATTCAAAGTCAAACCAGGACTATAAATAACCCCGACCATATCCCAAACCTAAGCAATATTGTGATTACCACAACAATCTTGACAATACAAAGCCTCAGGAGTATCTTGATTGGCAATACAAAACCTAAACGGTATCTTGACTGGCAATACAAAACCTGATGAGTATCTGGATTGGCAATACAAAATCTATGGAGTATCTGGATTGGCAATGCAAAACCTAAGGAGTATCATGATTACCAGAACAATCCTGACAATACAAAAACTAAGGAATATTTTGATGAGCAGAAAAATATTCAAAGTCAAACCAGGACTATAAATAACCCCAACCATATCCCAAACCTAAGCAATATTGTGATTACCGCAACAATCTTGACAATACAAAGCCTCAGGAGTATCTTGATTACAATGCAAAACCTAAGGAGTATCTTGATTGGCAATACAAGACCTAAGGAGTATCTGGATTGGCAATAAAAAAAACCAAGAAGTATCATGACTACCAGAACAATCCTGACAATACAAAACCTAAGAAGTATCTTGATTGGCAATACAAGACCTAAAGAATATCTGGACTGGAAATGCAAAACCTAAGGAGTATCACAATTACTGGAACAATCTTGACAATACAAAACATAAGGAGTATACTGATTACCAAACAATCTATGCAACATAGTATCTTGATTACTTAGTATCTTGTCAAAGTAAAACCTAAGAAGTATCAAGATTACCATAACAAACTTTTGTATCTTTAATCAAGAATTTCACAAACTGCCATGTCTTGTTTGCTTTGCTGAGATATATTCCAAATACCTAGCAAAGTCACTGGTGTGTAACAAAGTAGGTCACTGTGATCTCTATTTTGTCAATGATGAGCAGAACACTCCACAGTGAATAGTCATCAGTTTTCACAACCATATATACAACAGTGTCAGAGAAGTGAGATAAATATAAAAACTTCATGCTGATGACAGAGCCAACAGCAACAATGACAGTATCATCAGAAAAGTGAACGTATGTCCCACATATGCTTCACAGTGAGAAATCAAAAGATCTGGAAGCAAAAAAGAAAGAAGAAAATAAAATCATTAGTCACATCCCTTAATATAATAAGTTTACCTATAAATGACCAAAACACTTTTATAAAGTTCAAATTTCAATATCCCACAAGAAAAGTCTTCTCTTAAAATAAAAGTCTTGTTAAGCATTTTTCTTTCTAGTGATACAATCTACACAAGCCTGAACATGAGCTGGTCCTTGATGTTACAAATATGTAATTTAATTACTTGTGTGTTAATTTTAAATTCTCTTTTATTTTATTTTTGTATCATTACATTTTATTGTAATGATTATTTTCACAGGATCTGATATTTTTGAAAGAGATATTATGTTTATATAAAACGTAGTATGACTCACATAAGCACAATTTTAGCATGCCATGGTTTGTCGATTTAGTAAACACTACACGAAAACAATTAGTTATTGCCAAGATCATTTTCTGGGCTACGTGTAACTGCATTGTTTACTGCGCTATTTGAAGATGAAATAACCATGCATTCCATCGTGTGCACCTGAAATGACGTCACATCCCTTAATATAATAAGTTTACCTATAAATGACCAAAACACTTTTATAAAGTTCAAATTTCAATATCCCACAAGAAAAGTCTTCTCTTAAAATAAAAGTCTTGTTAAGCATTTTTCTTTCTAGTGATACAATCTACACAAGCCTGAACATGAGCAGGTCCTTGATGTTACAAATATGTAATTTAATTACTTGTGTGTTAATTTTAAATTCTCTTTTATTTTATTTTTGTATCATTACATTTTATTGTAATGATTATTTTCACAGGATCTGATATTTTTGAAAGAGATATTATGTTTATATAAAACGTAGTATGACTCGCATAAGCACAATTTTAGCATGCCATGGTTTGTCGATTTAGTAAACACTACATGAAAACAATTGGTTATTGCCAAGGTCATTTTCTGGCCTACGTGTAACTGCATTGTTTACTGCGCTATTTGAAGATGAAATAACCATGCGTTCCATCGTGTGCGCCAGAAATGACGTCTTAGTTCAGTTTAAAAATACTCAATCCCCGTGAAATAGTCAGTCGTATAATATATCTTCAAGAAGAAGGATATATTTCTATTAGGTGCCGTAAAGAGTCGTATATTTTTTTACATCTTTGGAGCTCGATATGTTTTATCATAGATGACAGCTTGTTCAGAAGTTCATCTACTTTTTAGAATATAATAATTTATTCCCTGGAGAACTATACAAGTGATTCCTGTGTATAAAAGTTTTAGGACAAAGACATTCAGTGGAAATTTGTTCTAAATTGAAACATTACAAGTTGTGGTTCAACTTGGAACTCTTGACATTCGTATAAAGACTTCACCTGACATCATCATCCTCCATCTTGGAACGTCATCAAGATTCGAACCTGGATTCTATTAGAACTATTTAGTGATAGGACTTGTATTTTTTCAGTTCTAGGATAAATGTTTGGATTATCTTCACAAACTGTAAGTCCTATTTTCTATTTTCACCTTTTCACCGTGTTTTCTAGGGAAATAAATTATTTTTGTTAAAACTTACAAAGCTTGTTGGTTTCACTCTTTTCTTTTGTTACTTTTGAACGAGCCTATACATAACATAGAATGCCTTAATATTAAATTACATACATTAAGCTATATTTCTGTAAGTCAATAATTATATACAATGATTCCTTCTCTGCACCATATGAGTTGGTTTGATATGATCAATGCACCAATGAGTCTCAATATTTATTCTGGCAACAGTGCACAACAATATGACTCAATCAGCGGGTCTCAATACTTACTCTGGCAACAGTGCACAACAGTAAGACTCAATCAGTGAGTCTCAATATTTACTCTGGCAACAGTGCACAACAATACAGACTCAATCAGTGAGTTTCAATACTTACTCTGGCAAGAGTGTGCAATGATACAGACTCAATCAACAAGTCTCCATATTTACTCTGGCAATAATGTGCAATGATACAAAGTCAATCAGTGAGTCTCAATATTTAGTTTGGCAACAGTGTACAACAAATAGACTCAATCAGTGAGTTTGAATATTTACTCTGACAACAGTTCACAACAATAAGACTCAAGCGATGGGTCTCAATATTTACTCTGGCAACAGTGTACAATGATACAGACTCAATCAGTGAGTCTCCATATTTACTCAGGCAATAATGTACATGATACAGACTTGATCAGTGAGTCTCAATATTTTCTCTGGCATTTGTGTGCAATGATACAGACTCAAACAACTGATACAAACAATGATATAATGAAACATAAACTAAATGAAATAAAATGATAAACAGTAAACATCTTCTTGTCATCTTTCTATCTTTTTGAATGAAGTTAACAACAAGACTATTTACATGTATGTATACATGTCACAGATGCAGGGTTCCAGTTGAATGTCTAAGCAGTAGATCAGTGCAGGATCTGCTGTGTTTGCTCATAGCTGTTTGATAAGTCAGGTGACCAATATTAGATCCAGTTTGCCCTGTATCCTAAGCATTGATTTTCATAAATAACTGGAATATGAAGACTGGCTTAACCATACTAGATGTTACCTTTGCATTGCTACAAGTGACAATCTCTGCTGCCACCCAGTGTGAGATCTGCTTAACCATACTAGATGTTACCTTTGCATTGCTACAAGTGACAACCTCTGCTGCCACCCAGTGTGAGATCTGCTTAACCATACTAGATGTTACCTTTGCATTGCTACAAGTGACAACCTCTGCTGCCACCCAGTGTGAGATCTGCTTAACCATACTAGATGTTACCTTTGCATTGCTACAAGTGACAACCTCTGCTGCCACCCAGTGTGAGATCTGCTTAACCATACTAGATGTTACCTTTGCATTGCTACAAGTGACAACCTCTGCTGCCACCCAGTGTGAGATCTGCTTAACCATACTAGATGTTACCTTTGCATTGCTACAAGTGACAACCTCTGCTGCCACCCAAGCTCTCACAAACAGACTCCTTGACTCCACTTCTGGAATATTCTGACCGCTATCTCTGTTTGCCCTGAAATAATTTCAATTCATATCTCACCTGATTTAAGCAGCAATGTTAGACCCTAAACATCGACCTTTTGACCTCTGATTTCCTAGGATTCTACTTTCTTTTCTCATCGATCCAACTGCAAGCCTATCAAATATTCTTTCTATTCATTAGCAATATATAAACCTCTACAAACTAATTTGCATGCAAACATACATACATATATACATGCATACTACACATACACATACATACAAAAATACATATATACACAAACATACATACATACTTTGTTGCTTGTTCACTCAATCTTAAGTACTTCTGCAAACAAAGCCAAGATCTGACAAGATACAAAATTGGCAATGATTATAACAATATGATTTCTTAAATGTTATACAAGTAACTAATTTGTTATGTCTTATACAGTATAATCACTAATTTGGTATTAGTTAAACAGTTAAATTACTCATTTGGTATGAGTTAAACAGTTAAATTACTCATTTGGTATGAATTTAACAGCTAAATTACTAACTTGGTACGTGTTGCCCAGTAAAATTACTAATTTGGTTTGTGTTATACAAGTAAAATTAATAAGTTGGTATGTTTTATGCAGTAAAATAGCTAATATGTTATGCACTATACAAGTGAAATTACTTGTCTGGTATGTATCATACAAGTAAAATTACTAATTTGGTATGTATCATACAAATAAAATTATTAACTGGTATATGCTATATTGTAAAACTACTCTAGTGTCGAAGTCTATTTACTGAGTCCATTAAGCAACCAATAAAATAGTATTCCAATATTCACAAGATAATCGCAATATGATCTGTCAGCAATACATCAGAATCACCAATAAGTAGTATATATATATATATATGACAATAATAATAATAAGCAAATTTAATTTATAGGGAATAAATAACTATGTTCTGTATTTTGAAATATTATATGAAAGACTGTAACCAGCCTAGATTTGTATATTACCTGCCCAAGGCTGGAGTTCGAAGTCCCATGTGGGCCATTTCTACCCCAATTCCCCGAGATTTGGAGTCTAAGTAGTGTACAGGGTGTGCAAGTTGAAACATGCCCTGGAAAGGAAAATGATACAATAATAATAACAATAATACAAAATAATAAGATCTGGAGTATATTTTTATTACATCAAAGCAGATAAAAAGTAACTCAGATGTGTTTTTAGATTTTGACATTAGCAGGCTCATTACTATTGAGGGGTTTTCTGCAAACTGCAGAAATTATTTGCTTTTCTAAACTTCTGTGCTGAGGTAACTGATTTTCTTTTAAAAATGGATTTCTTTTGTATTTAAACATAACTGACCAATATTATACGTTTCTGTTTCAAAGTCAAATAATAATAAAAAAAACGAGTGATTCTTTGTTTAAAAATAGCAACAATTGATTAGGAAAAGGTCCATAACAACAACAACAATTATAAGTGAAAATGTCTCTAAATTGTCTTGGAACTTTTATAGCCTTAAAAGCTTTGAAATAGTCTATTAACCAAAGTCATGTGTAGCCATTATGTGAACTGAAGTATCACAAGAGTCTTTATTTGTCAGTTGGTCTCTGATGATTTAGAAATGAAAACGAGAGCATTGTGTCACATGCTCACTGGTGATACAGAAATGAAAAGGAGAGCATTGTGTCACATAGTCTCTGATGATCTAGAAATGAAAAGGAGAGCACTGTGTCACATGGTCACTGATGATACAGAAATGAAAAGTAAGGCATTGTGTCACATAGTCTCTGATGATCTAGAAATGAAAAGGAGAGCATTGTGTCACATGGTCACTGATGATACAGAAATGAAAAGGAGGGCATTGTGTCACATGGTCTCTGATGATCCTGAAATGAAAAATAGAGCAGTGTGTCACATGGTCTCTGATGATCTTGAAATGAAAAGGACAGCATTATGTCACATAGTCCCTGATGATACAGAAATGAAAAGGGGAGCATTGTGTCACATGGTCTCTGATGATCTAGAAATGAAATGAAAAGGAGAGCATTGTGTCACAGTGTCTCTGATGATCTAGAAATGTAAAGGAGATCATTGTATCACAGGGTTTCTGATATCTAGAAATGAAAAAGGAGAGCATTATGTCACATGGTCTCTGACAATCTAGAAAGGAAAATGAGAGCATTGTGTCACTGGTCAATGATGATATAGAAATGAAAAGGAGGGCATTGTGTCACATGATCTCTGATGATCTTGAAAACTAGAGCACTGTGTCACATGGTCTCTTATGATCGTGAAATGAAAAGGGAAGCATTGTGTCACATGGTCTCTGATGATATAGAAATGAAAAGGATATCACTGAGTCACAAGGTCTCTGACGACTGAGAAAGAAAGTGGATTACTGTAGCCAGTACTGGGCTTGCTGGTCTGGACTAGCCATCACAGCAAGACAGAACTGACCACAGAAGTACAGCCAAGACCTGCTCTGGCCTTTGAGGTGATGGTGGAGCTGGTGCTATATATAAAGCCTGTGAAGATTTGGCCTGTTTGTGAGCTTTCAGGCTGTAGAGCATCAGTCACTTTGAGGGACTCTTGTTATTAATAATAATAATAATAATAATATTAATAATAATAATAATAATGATAATAATAATACTATTATTATTATTATTATTATTATTATTATTTTCCATGTCAAAACCAACCCCTCTGGTGGCCTAAATGGTTAGAGCATCCACCTTGGATGTGGGAGGTCATGGGTTCAAACCCTAGCCAAGTCATGTCAAAGACATATAAAAATGGTACTAGCAGGTGCATCGCTTGGGGCTCAGCATTAAGAGGTTAGTGTTAGGACTGGTCAGCCCAGTGTCAGGATAATGTGACTGGATGGGACATCATGCTATATGTCTGTGTCATGATACTCCAATATTAGACATCACTATAAAGTGCTACACTGCAGATGTTGTATAAATGTGACTTAAATTTGTAAGCTACTTTAAAAATGTAAATTATACAAACACACACTCAACCTTGTCAAAATCCACATAAAGTTAAAGATTTATCCACTGTTGTATTTTATCACGATTATTGTTCCAACATGATTGCAGTAACATGTACCTGTAACAAGAATTTTATATATATATATATATATATATATATATATATATATATATATATATATATATATATATAAAGGCACTGCAATGGCACGTACCTGTTCTCTTACAAGAATTCCATATATATAAAGGCACTGATTCTTGCCCAACCTGATCATTCCAATCAAAACACAGTGTTCCATCTAAATAATAAACTTCATAAAATTCATAAGTGACCCACATTACAAATGCAAGTCCAACTTATATCAAGTTATTTTCTATGAGGCTGTGTTATAATGCCAAACAACAAGAAAGAGGGTATTTACTGATATGAACTAAATCAGCCAAAAAGAATACAATTAAGTGAAACAAAATTAAGTAGTAATAAAAACAAAATTTAGTAGCAATAATAAAACAAATTTGACCAAATGAGGGTGTCAATAACTTTACTCGCCTTATAAGAGGAGCAGCAGCATAATGAGTGGCTTTATAGTAAGGGACCACTGTATCAATCAGTCAATCAATCCAATCAATCAATCAGTCAATCAATCAATCATTTGATAGACAAGAATAACTATTGTGATTACATTTTTATGACAAACACGTTTTCTCCAGAATTACTTCATTGTAACCTCTATTAGTTACACCTATACAATAATGTACACATAACAATTTATTTGGTTTGCAAATTTCCTACTAAGCATAGATTTGTTGTATCAGCATTCATACTGATCATGGTTCACTGTACTGTTACCTCAAACCTAGCTGTATCATGGTGAGGTTATAGAAGATTTAATAATATCAGCATTTGGTTTATTATTACTTAATAGCAAGAGTAATGTAGTCCCTCACCATAGAGACCCTCAGTATACAGCTGTCCCTCTAATAACACAGATATAATCATGGATCCCATGAAATTATTCATGTGTCCCATTAAAATGGTCATATGTCCTATTAAACTGTTGATAGATCCCATTAAACTGTTGATGGATCCCATTAAAGTGGTGATAGATCCCATTAAACTGTTGATGGATCCCATTAAGGTGGTGATAGATCCCATTAAACTGTTGATGGATCCCATTAAACTGTGGATGGATCCCATTAAGGTGGTGATAGATCACATTAAACTGTTGATGGATCCCATTAAACTGCTGATGGATCCAATTAAGGTGGTGATAGATCCCATTAAACTGCTGATGGATCCCATTAAGGTGGTGATAGATCCCATTAAACTGTTGATGGATCCCATTAAGGTGCTGATGGATCCCATTAAGGTGGTGATAGATCCCATTAAACTGTTGATGGATCCCATTAAGGTGGTGATAGATCCCATTAAACTGCTGATGGATCCCATTAAGGTGGTGATAGATCCCATTAAACTGTTGATGGATCCCATTAAGGTGGTGATAGATCCCATTAAACTGGTCATGGACACCATAAAATTAGTTGTCCCATTAAAATGGTCATGTGCTCCACCCATTAAACTGATGTGTCCAATTAAATTTTTACATATTCCTTTAAACTGGTCAAATTCTATTTTAGTACTGCTAAACAATTTGTTTTACTTTATTTATCACTCTTATCTTATTTCAACTAGTTATTATGTGATCTTTATAAATAAATACTGCACTCTGGTGCTTTGCTTTTTAGGATACATCATTATTAGAACACCCCTCAATGTAAGGCTCCCTCATTATAACACCTGTCACTTTTATGGCTCCCATGAACATCATTACAAAGAGGAAACAGTGTACCTTTGTACCAAAGTATCAAGAGTACCTGTTGAATCAGAGTAAGCTGTTCTGCCAAAACTTGTGCTGAATAGTCAATTAGTGTGAAAGTGTCTGTTCTACGCATGACCTTTGGATGGAACAGTTCCTCATTAGTCAAAGCCAGACTGTGTCTCCGTCTCTCAATACAGACTGTGCCTCCTGAGCTTGGATGACCTGGTCGGTCTTTGTTGGTGTGGGACTTTCCTCGCACCAGGGATTTGAAGGATTCCCACTGAAACAGAATTGGTAAATTTGATATATAGTTCTATAGGAAATATCAATACTTGTACAGACTCTCCTGTTTGACTCTTTTTTTGACTGATTTTAAACTAATAAAGTGAAACAAAGTTTTTGACACACAATCTGCTCATATACAGAATGAAATACAAGGCTATTTGCTATACAAGGAATTGTACTTAAAAAAAGGACAAAATTACCTGGATAACACTGAAACTGGGACCAGATTTGTGTTTGGGTAACAGTGAAGCTTGGACCTGATTTGGGTAACATCAAAACTGGGACCTTACTTACAATCAGGTAACACTGAAAATTGGATCTGATTCAATTTATTGTATCCCTGATATAATATCATTGTCAAGTTTGTCGTAACAAGATTGTTTTTTTAGATCACTACCTAAGAGTCCTTAAAATGGACTGGTGATCAATGATCAGAAAAAATTTTCCACGAATTCGTGATAAGTCGATTTCTTTTTCTTTAACTGCTGCATATTAAATCCATCTCTGATATTCTTGTGTGATTAGATTTCAATTTAACCCTGTGGCAGCCATACTGGATGCAAAACTGCCACTATTTTCATTGAGGATAAACTAGACTGCATTAAAAGAGTTGGTGAAAACCCCATGTTAAAATGACCACCCAATCAGGAGAATTAATTATGATGGTTAGATCAGCACCATTTTCATTCAGGATGAACTAGATAACAAAATTAGTTACCTGGCGAAAAGCCCATATCAATATGACTTTCCATTTAGGAAGAGTAATGATAACAAGATTTGCAAGATGGCTGCCATACTGGATGTCAGATCAACATCACTGTCATTTAATACCAACTATGACATCATAAGAAGTCTTCTAGTAAAGACATTAAAATGATAAGACTTTCCATCTAGGAGGAATAGGAACAAGATTTTCAATATGGTCACTGTGGTGGCCATATTGGATATCAGATTAGCATAAGTTTTAAGACCAACTAGACACAATAAAAAGTCTTTCAATGAAAACCTCATGTTAATACGATTTCCTGTTCAGAAGGTGAAGCAATAACAAGATGGCTACCGTGGTGGCCATATTGAAAGTCATCAGCAGCAATTTCATTTAGGGCCAACTAGACAAAAAGAGGTTTTTCAGTGAAAATTTAATGTTGATATGACCATCCTTGTAGGCAGAACATCTTTTACAAGATTTTCTACATAATCACTGAGGTGGCCATATTGGATACATAGACAGCAGCATTTTCATTTAGGACCTGCAAGACATTATAAGAAGTGTTTTGAAGAAACTCCAATGCCAATTTGACTTTCTGTTTAGGTGGAGTAGAGATAACAGGATTTTCAAGTAGGCTGCTATGGTGGCCATATTGGCTGTCAGATCATCACCATTTTCGTTCTGGACCAAAAAGGTCTTTTACTGAAAAACCCCATGCTGATATGACTATCCATTCAGAATGAGTAATGACAACAAGATTTTCAACATGGCCACTGTTGTGACCATCTTAGATGTCTGATCAGAACCATTTTCAGGAAGAACTAACTAGACAACATAATAAGTTTTCTGGTGAAACCCAATGTCAGTATCACTTTCCTGTCAGAAGGAGTAGCAATAACAAGATTTTCAACATGGTTTCCATGGTAGCCATACTATTTGTCAGATAGGCATGATGTTCATGTAGGACCATCTAGATATCATAACAATTCTTTCAGATAAATATCAATGTTGATATGACCATCCATTCTGAATGAATAGTGATTTCCAAGCTGGTGACTGTGCAAACAGACTGATGGATGTTGGACAATAGACATCAGCCATTACATAAGCTCGTCTGGTCTATGACCAGTACAGCTAAGACAGCAAATTGGGATTTTAACTAATTTCATGACAAAAAGTTAATTAAGTATCGACTTTAATATAGTTTGCAAATGTTAATCAAACTGACTTTAATTTCATCACATATGAGCATCAACAAAACAATCCTGAGTAAAATTGATTGACAGAAAGCATTTCAGTAAAGTTCCTATGAGATACAGTGTTATACAATTTTCATTAAAAGATCAATAAGTATTAACAGTAAAATCTGTGACATCATCATAGCAACTGTTAACTCACCTTATTTCAAGTATTGTTCTTGACTAAAAAAAAATATGTAGCTTTGACTATTACATTAGTTAACTTTTTACACATTTTTTAAAATCAAATATCATCCTGAAAAAAACATGTTTTATTTCCTTTCACTTACCAGCAGTATACATGTGTTACAGCCATGTATGATCACCTACTGTAATTGTCACATGTTATTACCTCTGTGTATCATCAGCTACTTTAACTGTCACAATGTTACTACCTTTGTGTATCATCAACTAATTTAATGTCACAATGTTACTACCTTTGTGTCTCATCAGCATATGATGACATTGCAATATTACTACCTTTATGTATCATCAGCTACTGAAAATGTCACAATGTTACTACCTTTGTGTATCATCAGCTACTGTAATGTCACAATGTTACTACCTTTGTGTATCATCATCTACATCACAAAGTTATTACAATGGTGTTATTATCATCTAATGAAATTATCAATGTTACTACCTTTGTGTTTCAACAACTGTAACTGTCTTAACATTACTACTTTTGTGTCATCAATTATTGTAATGTTACCACCTCCTGTATCATCAGATGCTGTAATTGTCACAATGTTCATTCTGATACTCTGTCTTATTTCGAAAGCGACAGTTGTCCGAGGTGGCCAAGCTTTACTGATGTTTATTTGCATCTATTTACTCAGTGGTGTGGATTTTCTCAGGTCAAGTAATTGTTCTATGTTCAACTCTGCAGAGCACAGTGTAAAATCTGAAAATCCAACCCTATGTCGAATGGTTCTAAACATTTGTTCATGAAGGTGAAAACTCCCACAAGAGGAAAGTCCATTCTGCAGAGACAGATTGCCCTGTGAGCTCACAGTGCAGAATTCTAACTTAATTAAATGCAGCCCAAGTTCCATAACATGCCATACATACGCCTGGAGATTTGTTTGGAAAACTTGTACATTTCAGTCAATCATAATAACTGCATTGGCGTAATAGAGATATGTTACCATGATCTACTTTTTCCAGGGAGGTTCAGATGGGTCACATGGTGACCCTAAGTTACACTGACAACATCAACAATGTTGGGTATAGCACAAGCTATCCAATAATTCAGACAGGTGAGCTGAGAAAAAGTCATTTTTTTAACAAATTTCTTTCCGAGTTGGAATACAGTAAGTTGCCATATATGGTTTGGAAAGATTTTTTAAGATGCCTATAAAATTAATTTACTTGGAGTTCAAATATTTACAGCAACAACCTAAATCTTCATGATGAAGTCCCATTATAACTTGGAGTAAATATATTTACAGCAACAATCCAAGTCTTCATGATGAATTCCCATACTTGGAGTAAAAATAGTTACAGCAACAATCTAAGTCTTCATGATGAATTCACTACTTGGAGTAAAAATATTTACAGCAACAACCTAAATCTTCATGATTAAGTTCTATATTCTGGTCTGAAATTTTAGAATCCTAATATGTATCAATAAATATGGCCATACTTTGCAAGCAGAGAGAACTTAACAATTTGAGAAACAATTAAATTCATTTATTCTAATTTAGGTATTGCTCCAATGAAGGCACCTTTCCATTTGAAACTGTTGAAATTTATTTTAATATAGGCACATAAAGGTGTAAAAATAATTGTACCAAGTTATCCATTTCCAAATCTAGGCTAAAAGAACCTAAATGGTAGGCCTTTGTTCTTGTTCTTGTTAAATTCTATTTTGAAAATATAGATGATTTTCATATTGAAATGTCGCTAAGACAAAAAGCCAAAGTTTATGAGAAATGGGCATACAGTTCAATACACAATGCATTGGGTTGATTTCTGGATGACATTGTTTTGAGTATATTAAACAGGTGTAAGCTGATGGATAAAGAAAATAACAAAGAATCATGGTCAGGAATTCATTATTCATGTTGTTCAGAATAAAGCTGGTAAATAGAGTAATGTATCATTATAATTTTTAGTACCGGTTGATCTATGAAAGCTGAAATCTCTAAGGTTGGTATACTTAAAATTGAAACCTTGTAAAACTTTGCTTAATACAGGCACTCCTAAATTTGACATCAGCTGAAATAAGCACCTAAATATGAAACAGGCTGACAAGGGCACCTAAATTAGAATAAATACGGTAAGCATCTAGTTTAGCAGTCACTTGTTCCTTGCTAAAACTGAGGTACAACAAAGAGGAAGCACTACTAATGCAGTTGTCTGATATGTTTTTCTTGAACAAAGGAAATATTTCTAAAAAAAAAAACATAAATCCAACATATCATAATAACCATACTACATATAAAAATCCTCCATTTCCCATTATTTAAATATCTGGAGAAAGATTTCCAGGTGGCTTTACTGCTTTTCAAGTCAAACATTTTTAACAAGAAAAAAAAAAACTTATTACTTTTCTCAGAGAAAAAACATTCACTGTCTGTACAGCTTTTTACAATTACTGACCATTACAATTAAATTACATTTTTTACATTATAACATGCTCTTGTTAACAGAATATAAATAAGAAGCACTTGTTAAAATCATGTAAACAGACAGGCAAGAAGGTCAGGTAAGTAAAGTGAAATCTATTAAATATGGAGTAAATAAAGTTATATTATTGTACTGTGACTTGATCTGAGTATTGAAAATTGGTCAATTTAGAAAAAGTATTTTTTTATATAAAAAAAATCAATTTTAAATTCTCAACCAGATGTGATACATGAATCTTGATAAAGTTACTGAACCAATATTGAGTTTTCTGTGTATCAGAACCAATAACAAGTTTTCTGTCTATCAGAACCAATAATGCGTTTTCTGTGCATCAGAACCAATAATGAGTTTTCTATGTATCAACATAATTCACATGAGCCTGCTGAAAAGAAGTGTGGCTCAGGAGGTATCATTAATTATTGATATTGCAATAAAATTTGTTTCAAATTGTTAGACAAAAATGTTTCTCTCAAATCAAGTTTACAATAACCTATAACTTCTAAAATACTGCCAATAGACGATTTGATCATGAATAAAACAACCCATATTTTAATTAAAGGATCTTTTATCTACTGTATTAAGATTTCCATTGTGAATGAAGAGAAAATGTTTGGTAGATAAAACAAGCAAGAATTAAGAGGAATATTGTCAATTAATGAAGTGATTGATTAAACAATGAAATAATTGATTTGTTAATTAATCAATTTTTTTCAGCTGTTGAGTTTTAAGATTTCCAATACAGATGAAGAGTAAATTTTTGTTGGTTAAAGAGTAAGCAAGCATCAGGAGGAATCTGAAAGCCCTAAAGAAGCAAGCTACCATGAACATGTAGAAATAACGGCAACTGACAAATCCCTGAACTCCACATATCTACTACCAGCTGTCAGTCCATTGCTGTTTATTCAAAGTTTAAATAGACAGCTAGCCAATCTTGTTCCTGGCAATGTGTGATCTATTACAAAATGACACCTATTGTGCTAAGTTTGTATGTCAGCTGACCTAATGGTTACACACCTGGACAGTTTGCATCATAAATTAAATGCTTGACAACATCATTATTGTTCATCTGAACCATGTGAAATTTTCACTATCAGCCAAAAGTATGCCTCAAATGCAGTGACAATATTTCCAGAAAAAAATAGCTTTAGGGAAAATTCCATGCCGATCAATAAGCATTGTTATTTGAGTTTTGGTGATTTGTCAGTTTCATTGTTGAATTACCTCTTTTATTTTCTCTGCCTGTGATTGCTAAAAACATGCAAGTGCAAAGTGATCATAAATTATTTGCAAATGTGCATAAATGCAAAAAACAGAATAAGCATGATACAGTTGTTGCTTGGCTCAGCAAAAATATTAAGCTAAAAGTTTTAAAAAGTAATGTAACTATCTCATCTTCTTCAACAACTGAACAAGAAAAATTAATCCTGTCCTAGAAATTAATTGTGCTAAACCTAATTGTGATGAGATATTTTCAGCACATCACATTCAAAATGGGAATATTAAATTTATATATGTATTTATACAATGGGTTTTCTTTGTATTTTCAAAGTAGCTGGTTTTTGATGATAAGCAGTGAGGAAATATTTATTTTATTACCTGCATTTCTTGCACAGGTGATAAATTGAGCTAGTAGGAAACTGTAGCTTTGTTTATGACAATTTTAAAAAAATAAGATTGATGAGGGTTGAAAATGTCTTATGCCTGGCAAAGATAGAGAGATATTGAAATTAAACGCCGTAAATGTTCAACATTTCCACCATCCATGCAAACATGCAATAAACATGTTAATTTCCTCAAAAAATATCTTACATAGTAGGTCTACTAATTCATGTATTAAAGGTAAACTATACCAAGATCAAATACATAGTAGGTCTACTAATTCATATATTAGAAGTAAACCATACCTATATCAAATACACAGTAGGTCTACTAATTCATGTATTGAAGGTAAACTATACCTAGATCAAATACACAGTAGGTCAACTAATTCATGTACTAGAAGTAAACCATACCTATATCAAATACATAGTAGGTCTACTAATTCATGTACTGAAGGTAAATGTTACCAAGATCAAATACACAGTATGTCTACTAATTCATGTATTAGAAGTAAATCATACCTAGATCAAATACACAGTAGGGTTACTAATTCATGTGTTGGAGGTAAACCATACCTAGATCAAATATACAGTAGGTCTACTAATTCATGTATCATAGGTAAACCATACCTAGATCAAATACACAGTAGGTCTACTAATTCATGCATTAGAAGTAAATCATACCTAGATCAAATACACAATAGGTCTACTAATTCATGTACTAGAAGTAAACCATGCCTAGATCAAATACATAGTAGGTCTACTAATTCATGCATTAGAAGTAAATCATACCTAGATCAAATACACAGTAGGGTTACTAATTCATGTATTGGAGGTAAACCATACCTAGATCAAATATACAGTAAGTCTACTAATTCATGTATTGGAGGTAAACCATACCTATATCAAATACACAGTAGGTCTATTAAATCATGCATTGGAGGTAAACCACACCTAGATCAAATATACAGTAGGTCAACTAATTCGTGCATTGGAGGTGAACCATACCTAGATCAAATATACAGTAGGTCTACCAATTCATGTACTGGAGGTAAACCATACCTAGATCAAATACACAGTAGGTCTATTAATTCATGCATTGGAGGTAAACCACACCTAGATCAAATACACAGTAGGTTTACAAACTCATATATTAGAAGTAAACAATACCTAGATCAAATTCACAGTAGGGCTACTAATTCATTCATTGGAGGTAAATACACAGTAGGTCCCCTAAAATTCATGCATTAGAGGTAAACTATACCAAGATCATATACAGGGTAAACCTGCTAGTTTATGCAATGGAGTGAACCCACACCTAGATCAAATAAACAGTAGGTCCACTAATTCATGTATTAGAGGTAAAGCAAACCTAGATCAAATATTTGATAAAAGGATACCAGCTCATGTATTTGAGGTAAAGCATACCTGGATGAAATACCTGGTAAGGCTACTAGTTCATGTACTTAAGGTAAACCACACCTTAATCAAATACATGGTAGGGCTACTAGTTCATGTATTGGAGGTAAATCTCACCAAGATCAAATACCTGGTAGGGTTATTAGTTCATGTATTGGAGGTAAACCACACATAGATCAAATAGCTGGAAGGGTTACTAGTTTATGTATTAGAGGAAAACCACACCAAGATCAAATATCCAGTTGGGCTACTACTAGTAGTTCATGCATTAGAGGTAAACCATACCTGGATGAAATACCTGGTAGGGCTACTAGTTCATTTACTGAAGGTAAATCACACCTAGATCAAATACCTGGAAGGGTTACTAGTTCATTTACTGAAGGTAAATCACACCTAGATCAAATACCTGGAAGGGTTACTAGTTCATGTATAGGAGGTAAACCACACCTAGATCAAATTCACAGGAGGTCTAACAGTTCATGTATTGAAGGTAAAACCCTATCAAGATCAAATACCCAGTTATGCTCCTACTAGTTGTTCATGTATTAGATGTAAACCATACTAAAATCAAATACCTGATAGGGTTACTAGTTCATGTATTGGAGGTAAACTCTGTCTATGTCATATATACAGTAGGTCTATTAGTTCCTGCACAGAAGGGTAAACTCTACCAAGATCAAATATCCAGTAGGGCTACAACTGGTAGTTCATGCATTAGAGATAATCCCTGCATAGACTGAATATCTAATATGGCTACTAGTTCATGTATTAGAGGCAAACCCTACCCTACCAAGTAAGTAAGGGGGGTGGGGTGGGTGAGGTACGTAGGTAGGTATATATGTGTATGTGATAATTTAGATGAACTTTTCAATAAAAATAAACATCATCCAGTTGCCTCTATTTCCAATCCTTGTAAAAAAAAATTCATTGGCATCCAAACCATTAAGTCCCTCAGTCAAGTTAAAATAACATAAATGGATGTCAAATGTCTATTTGTTTTTTCATTATAATTTTAATAAAGTTTTACCAATAGCTTAAAGCCTGTAGGGGTGTTTAAGTGTTATGCAAAAAATCAAGCAATGCCTGGATGAAAAAATAAAGATTTGTTGAAGAAATAAAAATTTCTTTAAAAAAAACAGGGCCACAGTTTACCTTACTGGAACAACATCACTTGCCTGGCTAACATCACTAAAACCCAAATGCCAGTGCAGTTGGCCAAAGCGATTTTGGTGAATATGATGTGTGATAACAATTAAAACTTTTCTATTTTTAGTAACAGTGGCCATATTTGATGGATCAGCATAATTTGCATAAAGTAAATAGGCCTTCATGTCAAGGTGTTCTCTGTCAAAAAAGGTCAAAGCCTGTGTAACAATATTTAGGAAGTTATTTAAGGATTTTTATTTTTTCATCACAGTAGCCATATTTGAAGGTGGATCAGCATCCCATGTACAAGTTTATAGACTTTTCTATTGACTCTGGTCAAATTATGTTCAGTGGGATTTTAGAAAAATATTATTTCAAGTTTTTTTGGTTCCTTTTTAGTAGTGGTGGTCATATTCAATAGTTCTTTCTGTCTAATTTGGGTAAATTCTTTTCCAAACCTTTTTGACAAACTGTTTAAAGGTTTTTCTACTTTTAGTCACAGTTGCCAAATTAAATGGCAAATCAGCATCATTGATAAAAGATGCTTTTATGCCAGAATGCATTCTGTCAAATTCTGTTCAGCAGTTTTTTGAGTACCTGTTTAAAGGTCTATTTTTTGTAAGGGTGGCCATATTGGATGGCAAACCGTCATCACTGGTACAAAACTGCAAAGCCAGGATGCTTTCTGTACAAACCTTTAAAATTCTCTCAAGCAGATTTTACGAAGAAATTATTTAAACGAGTTCTATTTTAATTTTAAGTGACAACAGCCCTAATTAATAGCAGATTTGTATCACCTGTACAAGCTTGAAAGGCCATGATGCTAGAATGCTCTCTGTCAAGTTTGGTCGAAATAGGTTCTGTGGTCTTTGAGGTGTATGTAGGTATAGGGTTTAATGGCATATCAGCACAACACTGGCTATATAGTTCCAATTAGAAGTTAAGTTCTAAAATTGTATAAAAAAAGATTTTAGAAGCAGGTATCATTGATGGACAAAGGATACCAGATCATACCATTAGTTCACTTGGTCTTAAGGCAGGATGCGTTCAAGTTTGTGGCAAAGAAAAGTTAAACTGCATAGATTAGATCAGGGGAAACAAATTAAAATTAATAAACATTTACTTACCTTGTGCTTTTCTTCTCTGTGCCAGAAATGAATTTCTTGCTCGGATGTATCTGCTGTTGATAGTTCAAGGTTATGGCCATGACGACAGTTGCTTAGCAATGCTGTTAGTGTTTTATAGCTCTCAGAGTCTGCTGACATCTACAATATTTTCATAATTATATCATTTTATGTAAAACTCTTCCAGTCAGTTAACAAGAGTATTATGAATAGTACATTATATGACCATTCCCTGTTTAATAATCCTCGATGTAGGCACTAGAAATATATGGTTCACTGTAGAAATTATTGACCAAGGGGTTTCAATATCAATGACCTTTACCTTTGGTCAAGGCATTTGGTCTTCAACTAAACTTACTGTGCTGAAACCATTATTTTCTTATCGGAACTAACCTCTGACCTTTAGGCATCCACAAAGTTTGGTAACTGTAGATTCTGGAGATCTTGAATTATTGTACAGAAAGCAATGACCTTGATCTTTGCCCTTTTAACCCTGAAATCTACAGGGCTCAATCTTACTCCAAGTGCAAGCTATCCATGGAAATGGTACAAAACTCAGGTTATTGTTCAGAAACAAATCTGATAATTGATAGATGGACATTATAAACATGATACACTATGCCTTATGGCAGACATGTAAAAATTGAAAAGCCTTCATGCAAAAATGCTGTCTTTCAAATTTGGTTAAATTCTGGTTTTCAAGAAGTCATTGAAAGTTTATTTTTTAATAACAATAACCTTATTTAATGGCAAATTGGTATCATTCATACACATTTTATAGGTCTTCATCCTAGGATGCTTTCTTTCAGATTTGTTTAAAATGTGTTGAGCAATTCTGATAAGTCATTTGAAGATCTTTTTTTCAGAATGTTAATAATGGTGCTAATGTTTGACAGTGGACTGGCATCTTTTGTACAAGAGTGAAAGGCCTTCAAGCCAGGAGTCTTTCTGTTAAACTTGGGCAAATTCCATTCAGGGAACTTTTAAAAGTTGTTTTAACAGTTTACATTTTCAATAACATTAGGCATACTTGAAGGCAATTGGCATCATTTTGTACATATCCAAAAGACCTTCATTCCAGAAAGATTTGTTCTATTTTCAAATTTTGCTGAAGGCTTTGTCAGATAAAGTTGTTTAAAGGTGTTTCTATTTTTAGCAACAGCTGCCATATTTCATAGCAAATGTCCATCGTGGGTATAAACCTGAAAGGTTTTTATGCTATGATGCTTTGGATCAAATCTAGTCAAATTATGTTTTAAATTCTGTCTTCTTTATTTACTAATAGTAGCCATATCTGATGTCAGATTATCAGCATTTATATAAAACTGAATTTTTTTAAGTCAGAATGCAATCTGTCAAATTCAGTCTCCTTCTGGGTTTTTTTTTTTTTTTTGGCAGACCTTAAAAAGAAGTCATTTAATGGGTGTTCATTTTTAACAACATTGGTCGTAACTGATGGCAGATCAGCATAATTTCCACAAAACTGAAAGATCTTCATATCAGAATTGTTCTATTTAATGCAATGAGCAGTTTGTGAGAAGTTGATTCAAATGTTTTTTTTTTCTGTATTTAGCAGTTGTGGCCATATTTGATAGGAAATGGGAATCATTTGTGAAAATTTGCTTTACATGCTGTGACGTGCCATTTTTTATGGCTGTTTGGCATTATTAACATGAATTTCAAGTTCCTAATGACAGGATGCTTCCTGTCAAATTCGGTCAAATTCTGAAGAGCAGTATTTTTTAGAAGACATTTAAAGGCTTTTATATTTTTGGTAATAGTGGCCATATTTGATATCAGACAGGCATCATTTGTAAATTTTTAAAAGGCCTAATGCCAAGATTTGATGAAACTGGTTCAGTGGTTTTTGAGAAGTTGAAAATAGCAACTGTGGATGGATGCACAATGGATAGTGAATAACAGCTGATTCACAACATAGCCAGGATCACACTATGTTACTTTTCTTTACAGCCAAGTGAGCTTATCAAAGCTGTCATCCAAAAATACGACCACCTTTGCAACTGAACAACGGTTCATATCTACAGAGAGTTGGTCTCGCTCTGAAATGATCAGCATATAACTTGATATGCAAGTGTTCAAGTCTCATTTCTCTCTCCATTGGTAAAACAAAAATAAGTTGTCATGACAGGCATTACAAATCCAATAACACCTTCTCACATGATTTTCACATGCTGTTGTTTATTTCACCAGGTTACATAAGTAGATGAAGGTTATGTTTTATTTTGGCAGAACCAATGAATGCTAAATTTACTTCTACTTCAGCCAATGAAAACAGGTCTTTCAAATCTATGTCAGAAGTAAACATGTATATTGAATTCACGCATCTGACCTAACAGACAGCTTATAATTAACTAATAATACTTGAAGATAACCATGATGACAGTTGTGACACACAGGGAAAAAAACCCAGCCCCAGACAACCCCAACCCCAATAATGGCAAAAAATGACTTTTCCTTAAACAGCAGACTAGAATAAAATAGTTATGCATCAAATTGGCAAAGTGAAGTATTTTTAGAGAGTCAATCATCCTGAAAAGTATTCTTCACAGTGCAAACTTGGTGTAAACAAAAGTCCTAAATGACTGTTCTTGACTGTGATGACATCATCTCACATTTTGTCTGGGATGTCATTATCCATGTCAGATATCTGAGACATTGTATGTCACAAACAGTAAGATTTGGTTTTGTCCTTTCAGTGATTAATCAAACTACCTTTATACCTTAGGTTTATTCAGTACAATAAAGGTTATCAGAACTTTGTTTATTTTTAGAGGCTTGGTGCATATAATTTACACGACAAGGACCATTTGGTTTGAAACAACATGTCATAATTTACTGCAAGACAGTAGGCATCGGGCTTGAAACAAGTTTTTGCCTATAATTTACTACAAGACTGTAGGCATCAGGCTTGAAACAAGTTTTAACCATTAATTTACTAAAAGACAGACAAGTTTTTTCTGCAATTTAGTACCAGACAGTGGGCATCAGGCTTGAAACAAGCTTTTGCCTATAATTTACTACAAGACAGTGGGCATCAGGCTTGAAACAAGTTTTTGCCAATAATTTACTACAAACCAGTGTGCATTGGGATTGAAACAAATTCTTCCCTATAACTGACTACAAGGCTGTGGGCATCAGGCTAAATACAAGTTTTTACCTATAAGTTACTACAAGACAGTGGGCATAAGGCTTGAGTCATTTTAGCCTGCAATTTTACTACAAATGATGTTTCCAAACATGTCACCACAAAATGAAGTAAAGTATAGAGAGTGATATTACTGTGAGTGACATCTCACACAAACTGTGTAATGCACTGGAGATGTTTATGCAGCAGATATTAATCTCAGCAGATTTTTTTGAGTGTGCAGTTCTGATTTCTTCACACATTTCAACCAGTTGTTGTCATCATCTAAGATAAATAGCAACTGCACAACAGCCCAAGTTGTTAAATAATGCGTAGGACTTGGCTTGTCCATACTGTACAAAAGCCCAAGTTGTTAAACAATGTGTGGGACACAGCTTGTCCATACTTTCCAACGGCACAACTTCTTAATGCATGCATGACTTAGGTTGGCCATACTGTACTACAGCCCATATTGTTAACAATGTGTGGGTTTTGGCATCTCCATACTTTACAACAGCTTAAGCTGTTAAACAATGTGTGGGACTCAGATTGCCCATACTGTACAATAGCCCAAGCTGTTAAACAATGTGTGGGACTCAGATTGCTCATACTGTACAATAGCCCAAGTTGTTAAACAATGTGTGGGACTCAGATTGCCCATACTGTACAATAGTCCAAGTTGTTAAACAATGTGCAACTTGGGTTTTCCATACTGTACAATAGTCCAAGTTGTTAAACAATGTGTGGGACTCAGCTTGCCCATACTGTACAACAACCCAAGTTGTTAAGCAATGTGTGGGACTCGCCTGTACAGTTTTCTTACTTTTGAAAGCTATGATAGATTACCTTGTCCTCAATGAAATTTTCCAGTGTCAAAAGTAGGTCACGGTTTTTCTCAAAGTCAATGGAATAGTATCCTTCCAACCAGAAGTGGAAATAGTCTATCACTCGTTGCTGCAGGCGGGACAGATTCACCTCATTTCCTTCTGCCCTAGAGAATTATGATATTCTTGTTAAGAAATCATTGTTAATATCTCACTGATTAAAATACATTGTGCTAAATAAAGATACAACATGTCTTCACATCACAATCATCTCAAACAATATCAATTACATTCATCTGATTTAATTATCACAGAATAACGAGTCTATTCTGGTATAAGGGAAACAACTCAAGTTACAAGTGTAGAAAGGGAGACAACTCAAGCCACTGTAGAGAAAAGGAAAGATACATAAGAATTTCTGGAGGTTTCTATTCTAGCATGTACTTTTGTTAAAAATTATTTCTATTTCTCAAATTAAGTTGTGTATCCAACTAATGGAAGTGGAGAAGAGCCATATACAATTGTGTGAAAGATACTGAGTTTATGAAATTTTCTTCTTTCCGATAATGGAAGCCAACCGGTTTCTCAGTAAATATTGTTATAGAAGTAATACTGATTAGTTCATGACCTCTTTTAATCTAGAATCAAGCATGGCAGCAATACACAAACAATCACAACTAATATTGTCCAAAAAATGTCAGCCTGCTACACTGGAAAGCTAACAATTATTGACCTATTTTACAAATATCCATGCCATACTATATACATAGCCATTTAAAATAGTAAATGTTCTTGATCAAATAATTATTATTGAACTTATCAAAAACTGCAATAGTATACTGAAGAGCAGAACTTGATTGAGTATAAAGTCAACAATCTTGTATATTGTGGTAGAAAATTCTATAGAACTGAAATGTCACAGGAATCTAACAAAGTTGCTCAGGGTGCAAATGTGTTATGAGGACCTATTATGGGGTGGGCATGTTGGATCCCTCTTAAATGATTTTTAAATTATGTTAGAAATATAACACAGAAAGTCCCTGATTTTATTGTATTTAGGTTTACCCATCTTCTTTCAAGACTGAAACAAACTGGTCAGTTTAAGTAACATATGGAAAGCTGATGTAACTTCAGACTAAACAATTCTACATGCAAACTGATACAAAAATTTACAAACTGTGATAACAGCATGAAAAATCTAATCAAGTCATCAACATATGTCTACAAACATGCATGCTAAATGCATTTGTCTATCTCAAGTGTTTTCTGATAAAATGAGCTAACAAGGATTTTGTGAATAAAACCCAAGACAAAAGGGATAAAAAATTTATAAGAATTGAAAAATTGCTGCCATGACCCAAAAATCTAATTGGGGTATATACATATATACACATTGTTACGACCCTGTAGTTAAATTACATATGTGTTAAAATTTAAATTCTTCTAATTCTTTGTTTCATTTTTATTTTATTTTTACATCATTAAATGTAGTTATTATTATTATGATGATTATGTTTGCATGGGTCTAATAGTTTGTTAGAAACATCGTATTTATTTAAAACGTAAATGTGACTCATGTAAGCACGAGCTTTGTATGATAGTAAATTCGTCGCAAGTAAACATTCAGCGGTAGCTATGTAAATAATTGGCTGATACTTGTTCAGGCTTTCGTAATGTCCAGATGGATTGCGAAATCACAGGTGTCCTTCGTGCGTGTGTACATGAAACGACGTATTAGTTTCTTTTATATGCTTAGTTATCTGTAAGAAAGTCAGTCGTAGTCATAGTCAGTCGTAGTTCAGAGTCACATCATAACATCTTACAGAGTTTATAATACCTTAACAAAAGTATTTCTGTGCTGGAAAAAGTTGTGCATTCATACGAGGAACAACATGTGTGTTGTTAGTGGTGGTAGCTGTATTTTGTCTACTTTCTAAATAATTATTTTCCCTGGAGAACAACACTACTGGCTTTGGACAAAGACATTTGATGAGATTATTTCTAAATCGGAACAGAACAATACAAATTGTGCTTTACAGTGAAAATTCTGGACATTCTGTGTTAGCCTTCGTCTGACGTCATCATCCGCCATCTTGGATCGGAACTGAGATACAGACTGTATCAATTTAGAACTGTTTATTCACAGGACTTATGTGTTTTCACAAATTTAGAACATATTTTTGGATCTTCTTCGTAAATCGTAAGTCTTGTTTCATATATTTACCTTTTCGCCGTGTTTTCTAGGGAAATAAATTATTTTTGTTAAAATTTACAAAGCTTGTTGTAGTCACTCTTTCTTTGTGTTACTTTGAACGAGCCGATACGTAACAACATGAATATAAATGTTTACCAAATGTATCTTGTCTCCATCAGGTCATGTTGATTAATCATGTGAAAGTCCCAGAAGTACAAAAATCAGTTCAAAATTAGAAAAAGTGCTATTGTAGTATGAAAATGTGATCAGGCCATATGCATATCAATACTAATATCCCTATCAATATTGCTCCTTGTTATGTATCGATTTATGACTGAGATTAATATGCCTACCAATATTGCTCCTTGTTTAGTATGGACTTATTATGCTCTTTGATATATATCAATTTAATACTGACATTAATGTGCCTACCAATATTGTTCATAGTTATGTATGGATTTATTATGCTCCTTATGTATGGACTTGTGACTGACATTAACATGCCTACCAGTATTGCTCCTTGTTTAGTATGGATTTATGACTGACATTAATATGCCTACCAATATTGCTCCTTGTTATTTATGGATTTTATAACTGACATTAACATGCCTACCAATATTGCTCCTTGTTTAGTATGAATTTAATACGCTCTCTGCTATACATGGATTTTTGACTGACATTAATATGCCTACCAACACTGCTCCTCATAATGTATATGTTCATGATGCTCTTTGTTATGTATGGATCTATGACTGTCATTTATATTTTTAAGTATAAAAAGCAAGACATGTCAAAATCAGCATTGTAAGTGTGAAAATCTTATCATGTCATTAAAATATTACCATCAGGATGAGTAAAAAATCCATCAGGTCATTGAAAAATTACCATCACAATGAGTAAAAACATCTTGACAGGTCATTAAAATATTACCATCATGATGAGTAAAAATCTTATGAGGTCATTAGAATATTACCATCAGGATGAGTAAAAAATCTTATGAGGTCATTAAAATATTACCATCAGGATGAGTAAGAAAACATTATGAGATCATTAAAATATTACCATCAGGATGAGTAAAAAAAATCTTATGAGGTCATTAAAATATTACCATCAGGATGAGTAAAAAATGTCAGGTCATTAAAATATTACCATTCTTATGCATCATTAAAATATTACCATCAGAATGAGTAAATATCTAATGAGGTCATTAAAATATTACCATCAGGATGAATAAAAAATCTTTTCAGGTCATTAAAATATTACCATTCTTATGAGGTCATTAAAATATTACCATCAGGATGAATAAAAAAATCTTATGAGGTCATTAAAATATTACCATCAGGATGAGTAAAAAATGTAATAGCTGTATACAAGATAATTTGGTTCTGTAATCCTGCAATAATTTATCCAGCATGTATGACAGAAAGGATGTATGGTCAGACAGTAATAAAATGTGCTATTATTTATCTAGGATGTATGGATGAATGGATGTATGGTCAGACAGTAATAAAATGTGCTATAATTTATCTAGGATATATGGATGAATGGATGTATGGTCAGACAGTAATAAAATGTGCTATAATTATCTAGGATATATGGATGAATGGATGTATGGTCAGACAGTAATAAAATGTGCTATAATTTATCTAGGATGTATGGATGAATGGATGTATGGTCAGACAGTAATAAAATGTGCTATAATTTATCTAGGATGTATGGATGAATGGATGTATGGTCAGACAGTAATAAAATGTGCTATAATTATCTAGGATATATGGATGAATGGATGTATGGTCAGACAGTAATAAAATGTGCTATAATTTATCTAGGGTGTATGGATGAATGGATGTATAGTCAGACAGTAATAAAATGTGCTATAATTTATCTAGGATGTATGGATGAATGGATGTATGGTCAGACAGTAATAAAATGTGCTATAATTTATCTAGGGTGTATTGATGAATGGATGTATAGTTAATCAGTAACAAGACATATGCTATAATTTATCAAGTGTGTTAGGATGAATGTATTGTTAGACAGTAACAAAACACATGCTTCTTGTGTTGTTTCTAATCTTGGGTAACCAAAACGCCACTTTCCCTAGGCATATTTTTTCAACTGTATTAAAATATTTATGAAGCGAGAAGGACCCTGTGACTTTTATGCCAAATCTTATTCTGTTAATAAATGTTTAATGAATAAAAAAATACAAACACTCCAACTTACATCTTAGCCGATGTGAACCTGTCTATCAGAAAGTTCAGGACATCCTCAGCTTTAGCAAAGTAACGGAAACAAAATAAAAACTGATGGATGTATCCATCACTCAGGGCAGTGCTGTAAAAAGAAAATGTGATACTCATAGATAAAGTAAATCTGACAGTAACTATTAGCGATGAGGCCCTTCTGATTACAATTAGCAAAGCAGGGACTTAAAAAGTTAAGACCTCTAAGTTAGGAAGATGGGCAATTAGAGTCCATATGACCCAAAAAATGATACTATGGAATGCTGGGAATTAAACTTTTAATGTATACTCAATACAAAGATGCACTCTAAATTTGGTTGTTATGCAACAATCACTGAAGATAGGATGACATACTATTAGTGACAATGGTTCTTGTAAATAATGAGATGGAATGGTAGAAATCAAACTTTTTCAAGGTCTTGTTAATGTAAAGGTGTATGCTAAATTTGGCTGAAACCAAAAAATTGTTAGTAAAGTTATTTTACAGTACCAAATTAAGGATAAGAAAGCAAACGGCCATAACTCCTGTAAATGATGATATGGAATGCCTGAAATCAAACCCATGCATGTCTCACCGTATTGAACTGCATGCCTAATTTGCTTAAAGCCAAACCAATGCAAGTCTCACCCATACTGAACTGTATACCTAATTTGCTTCAAGTCAAACCAATGCACATCTTATCCATATTGACATGTATGCCTAATTTGCTTGAAATCCAACAGTCCTTGAGAAAGTAATGCTACAGAAACCAAAGTCAGGAGCATGGACAATCAGGGGACATAACTCCTCTAAAAGGTGCCAAGGATAGCTGAAAATCAAATTCACTCATTGCTTTATCAACATAAAACAGAATATCCAATATGGTTGAAATCCAACAGACCTTAGTAAATTTCCAAAGGACAGGAAGTCAGGGATCATAACTTGTCTAAATGCTGTCACAGACCACAGGAAATAGGACTCATTCAAGGACTTGGCAATATAAAGTCACATGTCAAATCCGACAAACTTTGGTAAAGTTACACTGTCGAAATTATAATCTGGACCAGAGGCAATCAGGGGGCTTAACTCCAGCAAACAAAGTCAAGGAACTCTGGAAATATAATTTTTTTTCAATAGCTTGTTAATAACAGCAACCAAATATGCTAAATTAAAATTTAATTATAAGTCTCTGTCAGGCATAAGTCTCTATCAGGCCTCATTTTGCTGAAATCCTCCATGTGCATGGATGTACTTTTTCAAACATAATACTATTTCATTTTTTTCTCACAACACGTTTATAAATTGTATATTATTATGTTCCATCTTCAAGTTTACTAAAACAAGACTCAAAACTAAGTCACGTGTTTCATTCCACAGATGTAGAAATAAAGAAAAGACAGAAATGCAGTAATAGATAGACCAATAAGGTTCTCAGCATACCAAATTCCTTTTTAAGAAAATGTGGATAACATTTCTGAAGCTACATGTGTCATAACTTACGAGGCAAACAAGTATGCCATCAGTCCCTCTGGTGTTCCTGCATGAATGGCCTGGATCTCACACCCACTGGTTGTCTCCCTTATAGTCTGGAACTGTAGGAGGGGGTTGTCTGGGCGAGGCCTCAACTGCATAGGGCTCCCCGGGGGACAGGTTGCAATTGAATATAGGTAGCTGACATCAATACCCTGTAGTTCTGCCTGTAGCATCTGCAAACCATTTTTTGGGCTAAAGTTAATAATTGTTCTTAAAACCAGTTATTGTGGACATTAAGGTACGTTAAAAACAGGCCTAAATGGTTGTAAACGTGGCAACAGAAAGTCCACAGATAAAAAAAGGGATTGTTTCAAAAGATCTAAGATATTAAAAAAATGATCATTTAATAATTTGGAACTCTTTTTCCTGTAATGGCAATGTATTGCTTATGCTAACTAACTGACTGACCAAATAAATAAATAAATAAATAAATAAATAAATAAATATGCCTTCAGACATTAAGCAATAGTCAAATAAAGTCTTAGTGTCCACAAATTACTTACTGTCCACTTACCAATTTATCTATAATTTATTTTTATTAATTTGATATGAAAATAATGCCTACAGTACCTATTTCAGAAACTTATTAGGTTTCTAAGTTTCAAATATTTTAAATCATTTGCCATGACCTATCGTTAGGTCTGCAAACGTTATTCAGCTTCTGGACATTAAGGCCTCATTTAAACATTCCTTAATGTCTACAGACATTGGACACATGCAAACTAGAAGGACTCAAACATAGGTCCAGCTATATTTAAAGTTATATTACCTGAAAACATTTAAAAACAAATGTTCTCAAGTCCTGACAGTTTTTATATGTAGCAATTCAAAGAAAGTACCATACAATCCCCATAGAGGTTAGACATTTTGAAGACAGCAATGTCCCTTAACCTCTGTGTGTGTGTGTGTGTGTGTGTGTGTTTTAATGAAGCTTTAAAACATTTTCAGTCATACCATTACAATCTCTGCAGTGTGGCAGTTTAAAGTGATGTCTAGCACTGGGGTATCATGCCGCATACATGGAGCATCATGTCCCACTCAGTTACATTACCCTGATGCCAGGTCAATCAGTCCTAACACTAACCTCTTAATAATAAGTGCCAAAGGAGGCAGTCGCTAGAAGCATTTTTTAAAGTCTTTGGTATGACTTGGCCAGGGTTTAAACCCGTGACCTCGTGCATACAAGGTGGATGCTCTAACCACTTAGGTTACTGGAGTGGTTGACCATTAATCTAAGGGTTCATTTTCACTACCACAGGACATTACAATCTTCCACACGTCCATCAGAGTATCAATACAATCTAACTCTTCCTTACATTTGTAAATGGGGATATTTTATTCTCTTTTGTTGAAGAAAAGAAATGTGTTTATCTGTATACCAAAACAGGGCAAACTGTTTCATGAGAACCTACACATTAGTCATTTCTTAAAGATATTATCCACCAAAATAGTCTGATTTTAGGCTCTCCTTGCCATGTGACCAATCTCTTCACTCTTCCATTCATCATTTTTCACATTTCAAGACGATTATGAAATCTTAAAAAGAGAGCTTAGAGTTTCAAGGGAGATAATGCACTTCATGTTCCACTTGTTATTAATAACCTTATTTATTATAAAGAATTAAAATGAGTCCTTCCATTTTTTTTATATGATACTAATGAAGATTACTGGCAAATAGTTCCTATTCCTTAAATCCTCTCCTTGGAAGCATTAAACATCAAACAAAATGAAATATCTACAATGACAGGTGACGTCACTAAAATGACTGGTTACATTGCTAAAATGATTAAATATCAAGAGCTTGTAATGTTAAAAGAAATATTTTGCCATTTTTGCTTGAAAAACCTCTAACAAGACCAAAATTGTTCAGCTGCATCACATTTTGTGGTTAAAATTCTTCTTCATACCTCTAGATGAGTTTTGCAAAGTTCTTGGAATGAGATTCTGTGTGTCATGTCAGTAATGTCCTTCACCACCTGAGTCAGTGTGTTCTTATCTCCCTTGGATGATTTAGCCGTGGACTCCTTTAGCTTTTTGTAAAACATCTGTGTTTTCCGTCGAACTTTCTTCTCCATCTTTATCTGCTGCTCAATGGAGGACAATCTTGAATCCAGCATCTTGGCATTTTCCTCATCCTGGATGGAATAATATATAGGTATTTGTATATGAAACTTGGTAATTGAAAAAACAAAATACAAGAAAATGTTCCTAAAATGTTACTCAGTTTCTTTGCATGCTGGAGACAATTTATGTAAAAAAAACCACCAAACTATTTACAGCTTTGAAATATTAGAAGATCAGAAATGTATCAATACAGCAAGGACCATAACTCAGCCACAATTCAAGTCAACAAGTGGTGCAAAACTCGAAACTTCTTTCAGAAAAAAAAGTGAAAATTAAACTTAATTAATCAAGGGCTGATTAATTTAATGCCTTTTAAAATATAAAAGTGAATTTCAGTAAGTATCAGCAAGTTGGAACAAAAATGTTATTGGGTAAAATTTAGAAATCAACAAGTATTTGTGAGATTCCCAACTGTACACCCCAATATGTGACCTCTTGTTAAGGTTAAATTTGACATTTTTATCATGCTGGCCATGTCTGAGGAATGGCCATTCTAGGGGTTAGTTTTGAACAAAATATTACTGGTGCCAAAGGATTCTGGCCACAAAAGCAGGTAGCCACTAGACAGAAGGGCCATTCAAGCAGGGACCACTGTAATGGCAAAGCTCAAAGTCAAACACAGGCCAATTCCATAAAATTTAGTTGAAAAAATGGTGAAAACTAAACCTGATCTATGTCTTATAATGTAAAACCTGACACCAATTTTGGTTTGCAGTGCATGAAGTTCTTCACAAGTTATTGATCAGACACAAAATTATTAAGTGCAGGGGAAGTAACTCTACAAAACTGAAAAAATATAAGTATTTTAGTTGACCCAGGTCTTGTAAATGTTAAATCTCATGCTAAATTTGGTTTGAATCCAAGAAGTCCTTTAAAAAACTATTAAGAGGAAACAGAATTGTCAAGAAACAGAACAGCAAAGTTCAAAGGTGCCATAACTTTAATCATTAAAATACAAAATTTTAAGCTTTATACTAAATTTAGTCTGAATCCATAAGTCCTTCAAAGGTTATTGAGCAGAAACGAAACTTACAATGGAACAGGACATCATGTTATGGGATGGATGGGCATACATGGGTAATAGGATGGGACATGATATCATCAGGTATATGGACAAATATGGGTAATACTGCATCCTCTCCAGAGATATGTCATTTGGATGGGACCTGACATTAAGGAATGGATGGACAAAAATGTGTAATGCTAAATATGCCCCATCTAAAGCTATGGCAGGGTCCTACAAATTTTATACTCTGATTAAAATAATTCCAGAATCTGACAGAGATCAACTGCATCTTTGTGGCTCATGATCAGTCGGTATGTTTACAAATTTTATTTGCACTGATACGTGTGGTGATAGGTGGATCACTTGATGTTGTTAGATGTGCTAGATAGATGACAAAAATAAAAACATATTAGAAAATAATTACTGATATTTGGGTGACCATTCCAGATTTAGTAAAAATCTTCAGATTCTTAATTTCAAGATAAGCAGCTATAAATTTATGGTAAGATTTTAATTAGTGAAAATGCTGGCAAGATTCTAATGACTAGTTAAAATGCTGGTAAGATTCTAATGACTAATTAAAATGCTGATAAGATTCTAATGACCAGTCAAAATGCTGGTAAGATTCTAATGACTAGTTAAAATGCTGGTAAGATTCTAATGACTAATTAAAATGCTGGTAAGATTCTAATGACTAATTAAAATGCTGATAAGATTCTAATGACTAATTAAAATGCTGATAAGATTCTAATGACCAGTCAAAATGCTGCTAAGATTCTAATGACTAGTTAAAATACTGGTAAGATTAATGACTAGTTATAGTGATGTTAGGAATCTAATGACTGGTTAATATGTTCATATCTCAAACAACACATCACACACTGAAACAAAAGAATGGTTTCTTGTAGGATAAAGTATACATGAAAAACAACTGTGACAATTAGCAAAATAGAGTCTGTTGTATGTATCAAAAGCTTTAAAAAAAAGGTGCTGGTCTAAAATGTCTCAAGTTCCTGAGAAATCTGCAAATATCTCATTTCAAAAGTTTGCCTGCAAAAGCAACTGAAAAAATTAGAAAACTGAAACAAACACTTACAATATCCTGCCTAAATCTCTCCAGCAAATCATAACAAACACATGTGATATCCTACATAAATCTCTCCAGCAAATGAAAACAAACACTTGTGATATCCTGCATAAATCTTTCCAGCAAACAATAACAAACACTTACAATATACTGCAAAAAATCTCTCCAGCAAATGATAACAAACATGATATCCTGCATAAATCTCTCCAGCAAATGATAACAAACACAATATCCTGCATGAATCTCTTCAGAAAATGATAACAAACATGATATCATTCATAAATCTCTCCAGCAAATGATAACAAACATGATATCATTCATAAATCTCTCCAGCAAATCATAATCAACACTTACAATATCTTGCATAAATCTCTCCAGCAAATGATTAACACCTACGATATCCTGCATGAAATCTGCAGCAAATAGTAAACACTCAAAATATCGTTCATATTTCTTTCCAGCAAAATGATAACAAACACGATATCCTGTATAAATCTATCCAGCAAATGATAACAAACACCTATAACATCCTGCATGAATCTGTACAGCAAATAGCAAACACTTATGATGTCATTCACAAATCTCTCCAGCAAACGAAAATAAACACGATATTCTGCATAAATCGCACCAGCAAATGGCAACAAACACTTATGATATCCTGCATGAATCTCTACAGCAAATGAAAACAAACACAATATCATTCATAAATCTCTCCAGCAAATGATAACAAACATGATCTCTCCAGCAAATGATAATAAACACCTACAATATCCAGCATGAATCTCTCCAGCAAACTCTTATGATGTCATTCATAGATCTCTCCTGCAAATGATAACAAACACCTATGATATCCTAAATGAAATCTGCAGCAAATAGTAAACATTCAAAATATCATTCATAAATCTTTCCAGCAAAATCATAACAAACACGATATCGTGTATAAATCTCTCAAGCAAACAATAACACCTAAGATATCCTGCATGAATCTGTACAGCAAATAGCAAACATTTACAATGTTATTCATAAATCCCTCCAGCAAATGACAACAAACACCTATGATATCCTGCATAAATTATTCGAGCAAATGATAACAAACACCTACAATATCCTGCATAAATTATTCCAGCAAATGATAACAAGAATGGTATCTTGCATAAGTCTCTCCAGTAAATGATAAAAAACATGATATCCTGCATAAATCTCTCCAGCAAATGATAAAAAAACATGACAGCCTGCACAAACCTTTCCAGCAAATAATAGCAAATACTTAAAATATTCTGCACAAATCTCTCCAGCAAATGATAACAAACATGATATCCTACATAAATCTCTCCAGCAAATGATAACAAACACTTACTATATCCTGCATAAATCTCTACAGCAAATGATAACAAACACTTACTATATCCTACATAAATCTCTCCAGCAAATGGTAACAAACACGATATCCTACATAAATCTCTCCAGCAAATGGTAACAAACACTTACTATATCCTGCATAAATCTCTCCAGCAAATGGTAACAAACACTTACTATATCCTGCATAAATCTCTCCAGCAAATGGTAACAAACACTTACTATATCCTGCATAAATCTCTCTACATCTGGTGTCATGCTAAGCTGAATCATAGCCCAATGGTACACCACATGACCCTTATGCTTGATGGGTGTCTTAGCAACAGTATCTATGCTGCCATTGTCCAAGTTCCTGACCCCTGATTGGCTGCTGCTTTTAGATGAGACACTCATCTCTCTAAATAAAGTTGAAACAGTTTCTGAATCTAACTGCAATGTCGATGATGACGTTACTGTCAATGCAGATGGAGCTGACAGTACGGCAGATGATGGTAACACTGGTTTTGACTGAGCATTGGCTTCATTCAATCCTAAAGTGTCAATTTTACGCCTTTCATTCTGATTCATACTGGTGGTGCTAAATAAAGTAAGTTGTTCACTCTCTGCTCGGCTTCTTATAGAAATATCCAAGATTTGACCAGAATCTGATGCTCTTTTGGCATTTGGTGTGGAGGTGAGATCAGGTTCTGTAGACTTCCGTTGATTTGGAACACTTTTGTTCCCATTTGACGGATTCACCATGTCTTTTTCTTGTCCAAACTGTGCCACAGTATTACCTTCTGCTTTAGCTACAGATATATTGCCACTCTGAATATTAATATCAATTTGTCCCAAGTATGAGCCATCTGAGAGCAAATTGTGCATTGAGGAACTTTTGACACGATCGAGTTGGTATTTTTTCTTTAATTTCCTTCTCTTCTCATACTGCTCTGTGTCTGTTGAGTCTGAAGTGTCTACATGATGACCCAGAGCATGCACTGACTGAGGTCTGCCATGACGATCTCCAGTTCTTATAAGGGAGTGGAGTAAATCTACATTGCGAACAGACCGTTGATGATCGCTTGATTCCGACATACTGGATGAGTCAAAATCTTCCTGCAAGTGTTGTCTGGTGTGGAGTTTATTTCTCACGGGAGGCTTGTGGTTCACAGTTCTGCTGAATGTCCCTGAATGGCTTAATTTACTGCAATATACAAAAAATTATTACATTTTTAAAGAAACTAAAAAATAAATAATGATCACAGACATCAACTTTTCTCCAGAGATCACTTTTATTCCCAGTTGTTGTTTTTACACTCGATGAACAGGTGTTTTATTGTAACTCTAACATTGTTCTATTACTTAAAGAAGAGTACTATGAATGGTACATTTTTACACCCACTCAATATTTCGTAGTCCCACAAAAAGGCACAAAGGAGCATAATGTTACACAGTGCTTCCATTTTTATTCTGGACTGAACCCTATATATAAAAAAATACTTGGATGGACATGCTTCACTTTGGTTGAGTCAGGGAGAATTACCCGCTGCTATGACACCACCAATTGGAAGCAATGACTGTCTGTCCTTTTCTTAATTATTTGCAAGGAATGATCCAGAAATTCTTTTTAAACACTATCTAACATCAAGCTCCTGTGGTTCTGTTGTGTTTTAATATCTTCCAAATTAATTAAATTTTATTACACTTGATTTGTTTTATATTTAAACACTATAAGGACCTCTATGACTAGGTTTGTCCTCTATGGCCAGGTGCTCCTTTTATATAGCAGCTAAAACTGAAGAGTATCATACAATGAGCAACTTCCAGGTACATTGTTCCATTATTTAACATTCCCAGATAACTTGCAAACCTATTTATAATGTCAAGGCAGGTGTGGATCACATCTTTTTCTTACAGTAAAAGAAAATAACCAGGTTCCTGTTTGCTTAATATGCAAAAAGTCTTGACAAAAAAGCTCAATATATATGTGTTGAAAATTTTAGTTAGTGCATAGAAATTTGAAATCGACATGAATTTCATAAATTTTAACTAAGAAATCATACACTGAAAATAATGTTTAAATTTTATCTTTTATTCTAGTTTCAATGTAAACATCACAAATGTGATATACACTCTTCTATTCAACTGTAAAAGGAATCAATCCACTGCATGCTGTTGCCCATGTACTCTTCTGTGAGAAGTTAATTAAGTGCTTATTCGGCAGCAAAGCTGGATTTATTTTGAAAACTTTTGAGAACCTGACATTCATTCAAGATGATGACACAAGGTAACTAAGGATTTAATTATCAGCTGATTGTAATACGCGTAAGGTACCGACATCACAGAAACATCGGGGTGAAAGATCAGCCAATTTCTTACTTAAATCACACATCAAAGACAACTCCCAAGTTTTTGCCTTTGGCAAATCTCTAGATTCTTGTTCAGAATTTGAAGTGATGCCTTAAAAATTACTTGGAACTTCTAATAAAATGCATAAATTAATCTTTTCTGTCTTTATGGTCAATTTTTTTAAATCAGGGTGAAGTGTTCCTTGACCATGCCACTGTTGTATGCTGGCTGTTTCAATTAGCATAAATTATATGGAGCTGAACTTAATAACTGCAACCTGCTATCAATGCATGGGGAGATTTAAAACTTCCATCTTCAGGACTTAACCACTGCAAAGATAATGACAGTCTAGATCTGACAGTTTTAGTGTAATTCAAGGAATGAAATTCATCTGTGGTACCTTACAATGAATACATGTTCTCTGATACTAACGTGGACATAAATCCAACTGTAATGATGTGTGAATTTGTGAGTACTGTGTGTCAACTTGATTTATAATGTTGTCAGTACTGCCCCCTCTCACCAACTGTCAGTGTTATGCAAAACCTGAGTCTCCTTCACCTGTCTTTGCTGATGATGACCATGAACCCCATTGCTGGTGAATTATTGCTGGAGAAGTATACTTGTGGTGATATTTTGTACAGATCAGCAGTACTTTATCCACTTGGCTGATGAAGTCTCTTTGACAAAAAAAATAAGGTCAAATGCAATTTGCATACTCTACAAATATGTATCCAATGGTTTTAAGGAAAAACTAGTTCATGGTACATGTATACAATTTTCCTGTGATAACTGACCTGCTATCATGAACTATGGGTTTTGCACCATTAACAGCCTCGTAAAGGCTGACTAATAACGCTGGATTCCAATAGAGGTCGCTGTACTTTTCGGATATGGCACTGATGAATGTATCCAATTTCAACATCCCCAGGGATGCAATATACTCAGCTGGAATAAGATAGCAGAAAAAAAGAGATCTTGCATTTTTGCCCCTTTATAATCATTATCTTCAACTTTGATTAATTTTTTAACATTTTCATAATAAGATATAACCATAATGGCAATTTAAAAAAATATATCATAAGTTTCTTTTTTATTAAAATTTCAGAATTAGATATTTTCATTGGTTATGACACAGCAACACTTTACAGGTTATATCATGCCCAGGCAATTAGAGTGCCTTCCCCAAGGCCAAACCAAAACAGCTGATACTGTCTCATCTGATGGTGGGAATTTAGCCCACAACCTTTTGGTCACAAGTCCAGTGCCTTAAGCACTGAGCCACAATGGCTGTGGAATCAAAACTTAAATGCATACAAGCAAAAGAGAAATGTTAAAACGATCTTGACCAAGGAGGTCATAGCAAACCCAAATAGGTTTTAATTAATATCCCTAAAATTCAAAATCACAAAGTTATATTTTAAGTGTCCATCGTAACTTATCAAAAGAAAGCATAATACAATAATATCACACCCCCATCCCCAATCCTGTACTATGCAAACCCAATGTAAACAGCTGCAGGAATATTGTCTACAAATTTTAATACCAACATTAAAATTCAAAGTTTAGCTCAGCAACTATAACAGAGCAGAGGAAAAACTTTCCTGCTATATTATCTGTACAATTTGATACATTTTTATTAATTATATTTTCACTGTACAAAAACCATAAAAGTAATTAATTACTCTCCTTTAGTCGTGAATAGGTTATTAGAAGTAGACAAGAGGCACCCTTTGTAGATTGTACAATTATTATCAGTAATCATAAACAAAAGGTGCTTTTTGCAGAATAGACATTAATTATAGGTAAACAATTGGTACCTGTTGTCAAACCAAAAATAATTACTGATAAACAAGAGGTGCCTTTTCTTGAACAGAACATAACTATAGAAAACAACCAGGGCACAATTTGTTGAACAGACAATAATAATAGGCAAACAAGGATTGATGTTACTGAGCAGACAAAAATTATAGTTAAATAAAAGGCTCCTTTTTGTCAGGTGTTCAATAATTATAGGAAATGAAAGGTCCCTTTTGTCAAGTGTGCAATAATTATAAGTATAAAGGAGGTGCCACTTGTCAAGTTTACAATTATTATAGGTAAACAAGAGGTACTTTTGTCAAGAAGACAAACATTACAGGTAAAAATGAGGCACCTTTTGTCAAGTGAAAAAATAATTATAGGTAAAATGAGGTGCCTTTGTCAAAAAGACAAAAATTATAGGTAAATAAAAGGCTCCTGTTGACAGGTGTTCAATAATTATAGTTAAATGAATGGTCCCTTTTGTTAAGTGTGAAAAATTATAGGTATAAAAGAGGTGCCACTTGTCAATTATTATAGGTAAAAAAGAGGCACCTTTCGTGAAGTGTTCAAAAATAATAGGTACAAACTGTTGCCTTTTGTCAAGTGAACAATAATTACAGGTAAAAAGAGGTGCCTTTTGTCAAGTAGACAAAAATTATAGGTAAAACAGGCAACTTTTGAACAATAATTTATGAGTAAACAGTGGCACCTTTTTGTCATGTGAACAATAATTATTGGTAAAAAGAGGTACCTTTAGTGAGGTGTTCAATAATTATAGGTAAATAGTGGTGCCTTTTGTCAAGTGAAAAATACTTATCAGCAAAAAGAGGTACCTTTTTCAACTGTGCAATAATTATTGGTAAAAAGAGGTGGATTTTGTCAAATAGACCAAAATTAAGGTAAAAGGACATGCCTTTAGTCATGTAGACAAAATTAAAGATAAAAAGAGGTACCTTTTGTCATGCGAAAATAATTATAGGTAAAAAGAGGCACTTTTTCTCAAGTTATAAAAATTATAAATAAACAAGAGGCACCTTGTCAAGTGAACAATAAATATAGGTAAAGAGAGGTGTCTTTTGTCCAGTGCACAAAAATTACAGGTAAAAAGAGGTTGCTTTTGTCAACTGTATAATAGTTATCGGTAAAAAGAGGTTGCTTTTGTCAACTGTATAATAGTTATCAGTAAAAAGAGGTTGCTTTTGTCAACTGTACAATAATTAATGGTAAAAAGAGGTTCCTTTTGTCAAGTAGGCAATAATGATATTTAAACAAGAGGCTCCCTTTCTGTTAAACCTAGCTTTGATTTAGCTCGAAAATAAAAACTTTAACACTAAGCTTAATTTTTTAAAAATTTCAATACTGGGGTGTGGATGGCTGTGCAGATATTACATACATAGACAATGACAGACAGACATGCACAGGGATACAAAAGTGGCACAGTCATAACTTCTAGAAATCTTTAAATACAAATATTTACAAAAATTAAACAAGTACACAACACTGCATGTATCAGATGTTAATGGACAAAAATAATTATGATTTTTATAGAATAACAACATAAAACATTAAAACAAACAAAAAATTAGAGACATCAAGGTTAATGTCAATACTAACCCATAGCAAGATCCTCAACGCCATTTTCCATATATCCATCAAATGCAAATTCGTCTCGTAACAGATTGACAATTTTCCCCAACATTTTTTGATGTTTAATGTTTACATTACTTAGCAATCTGTCCATCAAACTGGCCTCCATTCCTGATGGAACATTTTTATATCCAACATTCATCCCACTAACACCAGAGTCTTTTGAGGGGGAGGGGGAGGATGAATTAGAGTGTGTTCTGTAGAGTTGTGGCTCCTGAGAATGGGAATCATAAGGAGGTATAGCATGAGGAGAAAGCGACTGATGAGTCCGATTATGCACATCCACTAATGAATCGTCATTTACAGCACTAAATGCATGCTTATCCCGACTAGAATAATAGCTCTGTTTAATTCCCTCTCTATCTGAATAAAATGCGCTATCACTTTTCTCCAAAGCATAATCTGATCTGGATCTCCATAAATTAGCATTTTCACTTTGAACATTAAAAGTTTGACCTGGTAAACGTCCCATATTTTTGGCACGAATATTTGCTGTTCTCTGTAATAAGTCTTTCGCAGTTCGACCATGCCCTGGCGTTTTTGATTTTCCATAATTACCTGCATGATCCCCTTCTGAAGGCATTAGTGGACTGCTCCGTCCTAATTTAACAACAGAATCTACAGAAACTGAATCATGACCTTGGTTGCCATGGGAACTGACTGGCATGAAATTAACAGGGACAAGGTTAAAGAACCCTGTGATGGGATCCTGTTGAAGTTGAACCTGTGTATACCCAGGAAACATGTTACCACCATACTGTATTGGTAACGTTATCGTCTGTCCAACAAGCTGAGGTTGGTATTGAGCTGGAATGTTTAAATTTGAAAACTGGTTAATCATTCCTTGAGGAAGCTGACTCTGGGTTGGTGTATTTTGATTTGGACTGTGCAGATTAGAGACCTCGCCAGGACTCTGTTCTGATGTAACACTTTTGGTATCTGAGGATTTGGATTGTGCTCGCTCAGTCTCCCCTTGAACCAGTTGAGATTGCAGATATTGTGCAATTGTATTTGCCAAGCTCTGTGTGTCTGGCACATGACCCTGCTTTTGAATCTCCTTCAGTAAAGTTTCAAGAGCCCCATTAGGGGCCTGATCTTTGCTAGACATCCTTTCTGATTTCCTGGACTTAGTCTTTGGCTTACTTGGTGTTGAACTTTTACTTGTGGACTCTTTGGAGGACTTTGGTGAATCTGCCAAGTCCTCATTCTCTATCTCCTTGGCCATATTGGGTTGTCTGCCATGTTTCATTAAGTTCTTCTTAAGTTCATCCAACTTTTTGAAAACTTCTTTGTCTTTGTCATTTGGCTGATTTAAGCTGTCTTTCCTTTTAGAAGCTGACTCTTTTTTGACACTTTCCTCTTTTTTACTGGACTCCACCTTAATCTCTTTAGGAGCCTCAGGTGGATGTAATACAATAGGTTTAAAGTGGGTGGCAGGTGAAGAGAAAGCACTTGGAAGACGTGGCTCTTCAACCCTTTCATTTTGCTGACCTTTCCTTGGAATTGGTTGAAATGCTCCAGAATCTGACCCAATACTACCTCCATTGACTGACTGAAAAGCTGAGACAGGCTTGAAAGCGGATGGTTTAATGGCAGATGGTTTGATTGCAGATGGTTTAGCAAGTACTGGCATAGAGTATTGATTTGCAGATGAATCAACAGCTGAAATTCCTGACTTGTTCTCTTTCCCAATTTGACTGGAAGACTTGTTACTTTCATTTTCTTTTCCCTCCTTTTCCTCTTGCTCAACCTGCCAAAGAAAGATAAACATTACAACATGATCAATAACAAGGCACTGGAATACATAATTTTTTACAGTCACAAATATAGTGATTTTATTGCCTATTAAAGTTGAATTACATGAAAATAATAAAGAGATAAACTAAGATACATAAAAACGACTACTTTTCCAATGATAAAAGATTAAAATTGTCATTCTATCAGTATAGGCCATTATTATACTACTGGTATAGGCCATTGTTATACTCCTGGTATATGATGTTGTTATACAACTGGTATTAGCCATTGCTATACTGCTGGTATAGGCCTTTTTATACTACCAGTATAGATCATTGTTATACATTTGGTATAGACATTTGTTATACTACCAGTGTAGGCCTTTGTTTTTCTACCAGTGTAGGCCATTGCTATACAACTAGGACAGGCCAATGTTACACTACCATTGTAGGCTTTTGTTATACTACAAGTATAGGCCTTTGTTATACTACCAGTGTAGGCCACTGCTAAACAACTGGTATAGGCTTTTGTTGTATGACCAGTATAAACCATTGCTATACAACTGGTATAGGCTTTTGTTATACGACCAGTATAGGCCTTTGTGATACTACCAGTGTAGGCCTTTGTTATACTACCAGTATAGGTCACTGCTATACAACTGGTATAGGCTTTTGTTACATAACCAGTAAAAGCTTTTCTTATACTACCAGTACAGGCCTTTGTTATACTACCATTATAGGCCACTGCTATACAACTGGTATAGGCTTTTGTTATATGACCAGTATAGGTCTTTGTTATACTTCCAGTGTAGGCCACTGCTATACAACTGGTATAGGCTTTTGTTATATGACCAGTATAGGCCTTTGTTATACTACCAGTGCAGGTCTTTGTTATACTACCAACATAGGCCATTGCTATACTACCAACAAAGGCCTTTGTCAACAGAAATAGCGGGATACAAAATCTTGCATTTACTTTTTATGAAAAATAATAACATAAATAACATCAACATCTGACACTTGATTCTGAAGAAAAAAATGACAAGACAGCTCAACTTTATTGTTAGAACACTTGCCAAATTTGAATAAGTTCTCACAGAATCTACCTGCCCTCTCCTCACAGAAAACCTGTTTGCCATTTCCTCATGAAAAACCTGAATGTCCTGTTCACAGAGGAAACCAATTTGCCTTGATATCAAAGAACCTACACTGATAAATTCATTATTTGTGCATCTTTAAATCAAAAGCCACATAACATATTACCACTTCTGAAGAAACTTTTGTAACACATGCCCATTCTATCTCTCACTGCCACTTCTCTGCCTTAACACATGCCCATTCTATCTCTCACTGCCACTTCTCTGCCTTAACACATGCCCATTCTATCTCTCACTGCCACTTCTCTGCCTTAACACATGCCCATTCTATCTCTCACTGCCACTTCTCTGCCTTAACACATGCCCATTCTATC
>JAECUM010015959.1:0-15514 GCA_016617855.1 Megalonaias nervosa | reverse complement strand
ACAACATGTTTTTGCCGAGCTGGTCTTAGCTTAAACTAAACTTATGGACCACCTTCGCATCAATGTGCATATTTGTACATCCGTCCGTACGTCCATCCAATGGATTAACGTCAATGTTAACATTTCTCCTGTCCTTTAATTTCATTAACATTGTATCCCAGCATCCTCAGATTTTGAATATAGCTTTAGTGTGCACGTCTTTTTATGTTGCGTCATTCTTATTCATGGGTCATCCAATGGGTGATGATTTTTTTTCTTCCGTTTTCCACACTGTCGACACTTTTAGCTTGTGAATAAACTTGACGTTGATGTTAGCTTATACTTAACGATGTGGTAAGTTTAACAACAGCTACGACACCAGCTTTACAAATTTAGGTCTGTGTGTCCAAGTTTTCACTCTTCCTTAACTTTGGTTAAGTTTTCAATTTAAGTCTTATGTACTATTTGTTCCAGTTGAGTAGCTTAGTTCCTGGATAAATTCAGTGCGGTCAAATATCAAATCGCCAAAAGTAGATTATGTTATCCTAAATTTCATGTTTCATTAACGTTGTTGATATTGACCAGTTTGGTCAGGTTTTTTTTTTTCTTGGTGCATTGGCTGCAGTCCTGAAAATTGATATACCGATTCATCTTTCTATGACTTAATCAGTTTCAAGTCTACTATTGTTCAACATGTCGTGCAACTTATTGCGTACACGTACTTTGGTGAGTTTAAACCATTCTGCTAAATTGTAGGCTACTGTGATTTATATTTCATTCATCAATGACTTTCCTTTGATTTAGGAGAACCCCTGGTTGGGCCATAAGAAAGTTGATGGAGTCAAGTAAACTGTACCTCTTTGCTAGTTAAATAAATACCCTCGTTATTAAAGCTTGACATGCAGCCCATGGCCTTTTCTAACATAGATAATGGCTCTTAAATAGTGTTCATTTGATAAAAAAATGTTCACAATGAGATGTTGCTTGCGGCCAGTGGAATATTGTGTTATTGAACAAATTACATAAACTTTATGTAACAACATGTAAGACTGAATAACATTAAGGACTTTGAATTATTCAGTGACATTTATAGGTATATGCATGGGTGTTATTCCAGAGCATGCCTTCTTCAGTGCCATTTACATGTATATGTCATATTTCTAGGCGTTATTCCAGAGTTTGACAAATGATTTTCATTATATATTACAAAGAAGCTCATATACACACGTGATGTGTGATAAAATAGAATATTGTTGTCTCAAATACATTTGGTTCAAACAGCGAGGTTAATTCAAACTGGTGTTAAAGACCTAAAACATTTTCCTTACATAAACAAACTTTATTTGCATTCTGCTAATTGACCATCAACATGTTTTTGACTCCATCAACTTTCACATGGCCAATACATTAAGATTGTTACATGCTTTAAAACAAATACATTGCATGTACATATGTTCAACAAATACCAAAGACATACAAACAGATACATTTATTGACCCTTGGTGAAGTGGATTCAAGAATGTATCAAACTTAGAAATAATACATTACTTGAAGTCTCAAGAGATGATAAATCCATCATCCGAAATTAGAAGTCAGTAAATGTTGTATTATAAGATTCCATTTTCTGTGTATTGTCATAGTGGTGATGTTAATGCGTCTCACACAGATGCATTTCAGAATTACATTATCAAATAATTATGTAATAAATGTAATTGTCAAATATTTGTTCCAGAGCTGAATTCAGTTGCTACTAATAGACCAGAAATGGTATTTGAAGGAAACACCTTCGACAACAATATGTCTGAACAAGAAGAGTCTGAAAGGCATCAGACTTACGTCAAGGAAGTGGTTAGTAGCCAGACTCACAATGAAGAGGAGGGCCATCAAAGGGAGACCACTAAGAGTAAGCAATACAGTAATTACCTTCTATGTGCATCTGGTCAAGTCTCATTAATTATACACACACTTGATCAAGTCTCATTAATTATACACTGGCCTTTTGAAAATAAGGTTGGAACTATTTGATTCATTCTGTCTAGATTTGAGTTTATTAGTAATGCCGCTAAATCCCGTAAACCCTTTTAGAGACTGAATTTGTACACAGTGTAAGGCAATTATCTTTTTAAAATTGATGTGTGCTTAAACAAGAATAATATTTTACAACAGGTGGAAGAAAGTATGGAGTTCTATGATAGTCATAATGCTGGTAAGACTAATTTTTAAGGAATAACCTCTCCAATAACAACTGATTGTTTACACGTTAATTCATCTTATTGTTGTCCTCAGCGCATTATGGGTATAAGAATTGTTCTATTCGAGGAAAAACAATAGCTACTCCAATACTTGCTCAGTCAACCGGTATCCTCACATGCTCACCAAACAATGATGATGTTAAGTTAATAAATCAATTAATTTACCTGCGATATCATGTAGTTGCAAATTATTAAAGTAAATCTCACAACTAAAGATTGTTTCAACTCTTGGGTCCTGCTTGATAACAAAAATCAAAAACATCAGAAATAGCAAGCAGTTTTCATGTACATCACATTACCAATTAAGTGAGAGCTGAATATATATATATATATATATATATATATATATATATATATATATATATGTGTGTGTGTGTGTGTGTGTGTGTGTGTGTGTGTGTGTGTTTAATTTTTTTATTTGTAGACTTTTTCTATTGATTATATATTATGTCCATCTGTATTTTGTTCTTTACCGCGTCCAAAATGAAATAAATTATGTACCTGACCAGTTACATTAATTTTTGTATACAACATAATACGTAGCTAAGATTTCTCTAGGATCATTGATAAATTATTCTAGTCTTTATCGATGGAGTTTGTTTGATCTGAGTCTAGAAGATAAGTTTTCCACTTAGAAATTCCTAAACTTGTTGACAACTTTGACAACTTTGAATTTATTAAAGTGTAATTGTGTAATTGGTAAAAGTGCTTAAATCCCTGTAATTCAAATAGTTGACAATACTTTTTTCTTTTTCTGCCATAGTGTTGCCTACTGGGATGTACCAAACAAACGAATGATGTTATAACTAAGCTCTAATCAAACATTAAAGATTTCATCCCACGTTTTATTCGTATGAATAATAGGCTTGTGGAATAATAAAATGTGAAAGTCTATTTTAATAATAGACTTTACTTATATTACCTTGCATAGAGCATTTCTTAGCATAATAACATACGGGGATTAAAGAAGAAAAACTAAACATCCAAATTGTAGATACATATTTTTACTTACTGGCATTTCTTTTCTTCCTTTTATCCAAGCGATAAGATAGTCTTTGTTGTGTTTATAGCTAAACTTTTTCAGTGTAATGTTGCTGTCACCAAGTTATATTGTAAAATCTCCAAGAGGCGGAAAATGGCGATCGACGTCCATTCGATTATTTCTTAAGTGACCTATCATTCAACAAGTAAATATCATCTTGCTGCTACACAGCAGAAATGTTAGAATTAAGGGTGTATTTAAAAGAGTGTCCAAAAAGGGAACTTTAATTTATGTTCTATTATGGATAAACCGAATTATAAAAAGGCTTGCTCGTTAGGTTTTTCCAACAAATTTTCATTATGTTTGATCATTACTCCACTATTATTTTGTGCACAGATTCCAGTGAGATCCATTGTCTATAAATATACTTTAAATATTAATGCTTTTTATGTATACTTGAATCCCCCCATGACCGAAATTATTTGGAGTCCTGAATTTTTCCTTCCTTAATATTAGTATTTTCCCCAGTAAACCGAAGTCCTCAACTCCGAATACCAAATCAAATTTCAATCACAAATTTCAATTTTACCCTTTAAAGAAACCAATAAAACCGAACTTGTTAGCTGCTAAACGGATTAATTATGTTTAGTAAGTATTGCGTTAAGTTTATCTGCGAGATAAAGGTCCGGGAACTGTCACGAAAGCATGCAAGGTTCAAACAATACCTGACACAGATGCCGACACAGATTAGGGATGTGAATAGGGTAATCTGAAGTCTTTGTACCATAAACGTATGCCAGCTTTTAAGGTGAATTATTAGTAACTAAATGCTTATAGGTAAGTCATTTAAGTAGGATTATGTTCATCTGCTTAGTATTTAATAGTGATCGACACTATTCATTTATATACATCGTCAATAAAAAAATTTGCTTGTTTTTGAATTAAATACTAAACTTTTTAGCCAGGCGATTGAGACTGACAAAGCATTGTTCTAAAAGTCAGATTCACTCATTTGGCTCTTGAAATGTGAACATTATGAATTATATTGAGTATGAACAATTATGGAGTATCATTTCTAAGTCTATTATGCTTATCATAACGTTATACAAGGATCACTCTCCTTAAAAATTTCTGATGGGGAGGAGTGTATTTCTGTGTGGAACAACTGTATTTATTCATGTGACGGGATGTGATTTTCATAAGAAAGGTATGTTGTTCAGTTTCTTGTTTCATTAAGCAGATATTTAAAAAAAATAACAGATTTCTAAGTTTTGTGGTCTGTCAAATACACAGGCACTGGTGTTTTCTCATCATTATCCCTCCCTCTCTTTCTCTTTCTCTCTCTCTCTCTCTCTCTCTCTCTCATCACATGAGCACATATAAAAGGGCACCGAAAAGTTAAATATTCACTTACTTTGTTTTCGGTATTTCGCGTTTAATAGACATCACTTTAAATTAGCAATTGCGTCATTTAAAAGCCCGTAGTTCAAGGCCTACATTCACCCTCAGTCTTTTAGAGCCACGGAGACACACAGTTTCTTTAGTTAACTGATCTGTGTCAATATTACATGTTGCATAAATACCATTATAACGCTCTGGGGACCAAACCATCGTGTTATCGCGGTGTTTCCCCATATGTTCGTACTATGCATTGTGTTGGAACGACTTATCATGGATTATTCAAACTTTATCCATTCCCGTGACACCTGCATTAGCTGATATGTTAATTGTGAAAGCTTTGGTTATTTAAGGACTAGGCTCTTTATTGAGAGATGATAACAAATAACAAATAATAAAGAGATATTGGAGTAAAGTAAATAAATCTTTTGCTGTTGTACCTAATAGTTGAAGTAAATATAACAGCACATACATGTAAAACAAAATTTCAGAGCTGAAATGATATATCACTTAAGATGAATGTGCTGAAAAGAGAACACATTATGCATCTATTTTCATGCTAATATATTAAATTGTAACTGTGTTAGCAATTTAGAAAACATGCCAATATCTTATTTAATATCTTACTCGAGGCAGCAAAATGTCCACTGTTCTAATAATTGGCATTCTCATTGATGTTAAGAGGCACTCGATATATATTTGACTCATTACTTATTTACATCTTCTTAAAAATAAGGCAATACTGTTTACCGAATTTGCAGCTGTACGTATTAATTGCTTTTTGAATATTTAGGTTATAAGCAAAACTGATTTACAATGTACACCATAATACATATTCAAAATGAACCTTTGGAATTCTGCAATAATAATTCATTGTGTGCATGATTTGATGTATTACCACACACATAAAATTGCTGGAATCTGATTGGTCAGTGGTCAAAATATAAACTTCTATATTCCTGCTAACAATTGACCTTATTTGAAATGAGAGATCTCTCCGATACCAAATGAGGTAACATGACGACCTGTTAACCTCCAACAAACGTTCAGGCTGTGGTAAAGAAGTATGTTTCAATTTCCGCTATATGTTTATTCAAATGATATTTGTTATTCTTAAAAATGTGAAATTATTAAGTTGCATGAATTATACAGCAGTAGACAAAATTTAATATTTACATTAATTTCAAGTTTGTACAGTAATATCATATATGTTCTATTTCAGTTAACCCTGAAAATTGATTTTTATTTTTTAATCCAGCTTGAGAACATATTGATGTAAGGAAATTCACTCCAAAAGATGTTAAATTATTTAACATATAGTCTTATCTTTATATCGTTGCTAATTTAACTGACTGTTGTTTATGTTGCCAGTGAGGTAAATGAGTTAAATATGTATAACAGAATCGTAAATAGTTGCTGTTTAGAAGAATACTATTGTACATCATAATTTTTAAATTCTGCTCTGTTAGACAGATGGAATTTTGATTTGTGATGCATGAAAATACATGCTTCATATATCAGAAGATAAGTATCTGAAACCATTGTATTTGTATTTCTACAATAATAATTTCACGTTTCATGCTCCACCTCTCCTTCAGCTCAGTGACTGCAAGAACGTCACGCATGTGACTAAAGGATTATGAGATAAAATAAGAACGAAACTTGAAAAAGGCGGTTCTCGATGCATGCTCTAGATATGTTTATTTGTACTTACATTTTTAAAACTACTATCCTATTTATAGTTTTATTCAAAATTATAAACATGTGATAATTGCCATCAAATGTGTCCTTGTTCAGCTGATCAAGTGGGCAAACACAAGCCTTTATGCAGGTCATCTTTGTCTAGGTTTCAGTAAAGGAATAAGTCTAACTCCTCCATTTAGACGATCTGGATATCGACAGTTAGAATTACAAAAGGCCAACCCCACTCCTTTTCATCATTATTGATAAAACACTCGACGAACCATCGGAAAATAATTTTCTAAATATTTATGATAACCAATTTATTATAGTCACAGCTTGTTAGAGGAAAATGGCGCTCACAAATGATTCATGGAGGTGTGTCTAATTTACACATGCTGACTGGTTAAATGAAAGGCATGATTGATAAGTCGCGATAGGTCAGTTACTCTGTCAGAGTGTAAACGTTTCAACAAGATCATAACTCTACCATGTGATTTTTAAGTGGGTGCAAGAAAGTTACTTAACGACTGGCAATACACTGCTAAATGCAGAAAATAGCGAACAACCTCCGCTGTGAGCTTGTGTTTTTTGTATCAGTTTAAATTTCCCCTCAAGATAAGATGGATCAATTTCATTTAATCGATGCTAAATTGTTACTTCTTTGACGAGATATTTGTTTTGTTTTACTTTTCTCGACCCAAGTGTTGTAACTGTGTAACAATAGCACTTTTGTACACAGTCTGTTCGGATTGTATGGAGTTAAAGATGGCTATGACATTCCATACACCGCTGTTACCTAACATGATGTAGTTAATAATATCACTGTTATTGCGCACAGAGTACACTTCATTGGAAATGCATATTTTCACTACTAGCCGTAAATTTCTTGTATTCGTGTTTCTTCTTTTTATCTGTGTTCATTATTGGCATATGTATTCACTTTTGGTAGCTGTGTTTATTCTTTGTATCTGTGTTCATTCTTTGTATCTATATTCATCCTTTGCATCTGTGTTCGTTCTTTTTGTCTGTGTTAATTCTTGTATATGTGTTTGTTCTTTGTATCTGTGTCCTCTCTTTGTACCTGTGTTCGTATTTTGTACCTGTGTTCGTATTTTGTGTCTTTGTTCATTCTTTGTATGTGCTTGTTCTTTGCATCTGTATTCATTCTTTGCATATGTGTTCATTGTATCTGTGTTCATTCTTTGTATATGTGTTTGTTGTATCTGTGTTCATTCTTTGTATCTGTGTTCGTTCTTTGCAACTGTGTTCATTCTTTGCATCTGTGTTAATTCTTTTTATCTGTTTGTTCTTTGTGTATGTGTTCGTTTTTGATGTCTGTGCTCATTCTGTATATATCCGTTCATTCTTGATGTACGTCTTCATTGTTTGTATCTGTGTTCATTATTTATTTATATGTTAATTCTTTTTTATATGTGTTCATTCTTTATGCCTGAGTTCATTCTTTGTATATGTGTTCATTCTTTATGTCTGTGTTCATTCTTTTATATGTGTTCATTCTTTTTATATGTGTTCCTTTTTGTATCTGTGTTCATTCTTTTATAAACCACGTTCTAAATCTTTCACACTCGTTCAAACCAAATAATTCAGAAGTTCAGGCCATTGGCATACATAGAATATAGAATTTACAGCACATATAAAACTCTGTCCAAATATTGTGTTCTGTGTATTCAAAAGTATTAATTTTAATCAGGTGTTAAAACCCTAGTGGCGAAGTATTTTCAGAACGACTACCAGGAACTTTTTAAAACTGATCCATCTTAATAAACAATAAACTTCCGTATCGGATCACATTAGAGTTTTGCAAGATTTGAGATTTTCGCTAAACAAAATTCCATAACCATTCCCACTTCCTATATAGGTTAAATAAATTTGTACACATTACCTATACTGTTGCCATAACAACCATCCTCATTGCTTGGGAACTTGATCATTATTCATCTAAGGGAATTACCGAGGGAATTCATTCAATTTTAGCACTTCAGTATTTGTAACTGTTAATATTTTGTGATATTTCTAGAATAACTCTTCATTCCTACTCTGATTAAAATGTCGCCAATTAGCACCAAAGATTATGCTAAATTTAAAGAGGTAAAGCCTCATCTCGTGCTTTTAGTTTTATAACAATGCATTCCTATATTATCTTATGGCAAGCAATAATTTTAATAGAGATCTTGCAAAACTCTAATCTGATCCGATACGGAAGTTTATCGTACGATGGATCAGTTTTATACTAATCTATGAAGTCGGCGTGGAACACGGTCTATAGACTATTTTTGTGCGAGTGGCAACATGTGCAACAACCGTTTTCTCATCAGCGACATAATATTACGTTCTATTCATTAAGATTAAATATTTTTTGAAAAATTGGACGTAGTCGTCAGGAACAAACTTTGTCACTGACACTTTTTAATTAGATAACTAATAAAATATTATCGTAGAGAAATGTACAAAGTCATGTGTCATTTTTAGACAATTTAATTTCTGCGGCAATATATACAAGCGAAACAAATTCCACCATTGCATACTATAAACCAGTCCACACAGGAAAGCCCATGTCGCACCGATCACATTGCTATGGCTTTCATCTTTGACATAAAAAGTGCAAAGTTTTAGTGGATAGCTCATGTCTTTCTGACTCTTGTCTATGGTATGGTGTAGCTATGTAGTTGCATGCATTGAATTTTTGTACCCAAAGTATGACAATGACTTACTGTTCACACTCTGACGACTTTGTGTTTATGCATTAGTGTTCACCATGTTTTAGACAGAAACGGTACAGTTGTGTGTATGCATTCTGAAGGGTACTATGTCCTTATGTCAAAAAGCGTTATTTTACTTGCTTTTCTCCAAGCTCCAATGCCTGAGATCACTACTGTCCTTTGACATCTTCATGATTCGTAAAATAATAATAATAATAATAATAATAATAATAATAATAATAATAATAATAATAACTATGTTATGTATATCTACATTGTGTGGTTGACCTTCGTCAGGAATCGAGGTTACTTGCTATTCATATCATTTTTGTCCTGCTTGTAAGTTTGAAATAGGTTTTCAACAGATGTTCAGTTCAAGGTCTAATTTTTATTAGCTCTTAGGAATGTTCTAGATGCATAATGGTTATTAATTTGATGGGAAAATGGCCCCAATCCTGGTTCTGTTATTGTATCTTAGCTTTTTATATAAATGTTGTTTACTTCAAAATTACTCATTCCGAATATTAATTTCTGTCTAAAGGAATTAGACATTTAGTTGTGTTTGGTTGGAAGGATTTAATTTATTTATTTATTTAAATTATTCATTGGAATTACAAAATGTTCATAGATTTAGGACTATATCATTACGTGAATTCATTCAAAGATATTTTGGACTATGTCATTGCGATAAATTAAGACTGTTAGCACATTAGAACAATCCAAATTATTGACATATAAGCACATTCCAAATTGGAATTCATTCGGAACACCGCTCGAATTCATTCAATATACTCTATATTTTACGACCTGTGATAGAACTTTTGGGTTTATTTGGAATTTAAATCACAATACTGTAAGTTCGTTTTAAATATGCACCTCGTGTTCTAGGGAAAAAATTATTTGTTCAATTTTACATAACTTGTTGATTTTCGCTCTTTTCTTTTTCTATTACTTATTTCAAGACCAAAGCGTTGCAAGAAGAAAAATAATAATATTAATAAGCAGAAAACGTATCTTAGTTATAAAAGTCTGCTTGAGACATTCAGAATTGCATTGTTTTTTCCATCTCCAGTTATGAAAAAAAAGATGTTTCAATATGAACTAAACGCTATTTGTTTAAAATAGAAATTGATCATAGTGGCAGATGCACGTCTGGATATATAGGTAATGTATATATACATAAATATTCCTGACTGCTATAATTTTCATTTGCACAATCCAACGCAAATGTTCCCATGTTTATATGCCTTTGCTGTTTACTTTTTATTTTATTTTATATGAGCGCTTAATAAATAAATAAATTTGTATTCCTCAAAAATGGCATGTCTTAGAAAAAATCACCAACGAACACACATCAGTACACGATATTCAAGCAAGTAAAGCTTCGTCTCATGCTTTCTATGACGTAATAATGCACTCACGTGTAATCATGTCACAAGTAATGATTTCAGTAATGATGGGCACTGCAAAAATGTCTAAACCAAATTTTATCTGATCAATGACATAAGTTTACTTTCTGTTATTGTCCTTGTTTTATGGGGGGTGGGGTTGTTTCTTTTGTCTTGTTAGTGAATAACGAGTCATAGTCACCATTATTCTGGCAGCCACCCTGTCAGTATTGTTAGAAATTGCACGGGTTTGCGTCAACGTTTGGGAAAGGTATTTATTTTCTCCATGAGTTTTTGTTTCAATCAACTTCACCTCTGGTATTATATTACAGTACCACGTGACCACAGTTGATATCCTAATATGCTTGTCTACATTAGCAGACGGTTATATCATAATAAAACTATTTATAGTCAAACCAGCTTGTTCAGAGCAATCTTTATTATCATCTCACTACCGTTGTGTTTATTCTCACTTCTGCTATTGATAATATTTCACAATCTTTTTTTATAACTTCTTTCAGAATTACCGGATCCTGTAGTAGCTGCGTCCATTTTACCTTCAAATGACCATTGGTCCGTTAGTAGCAGTGACAGTTCTAATAAGATACAGGAAAAGTCTGCTTCACAAACGGAAGAAGAAGAAGAAGAAGAAGAAGAAGAAGAAGAAGAGGAAGAAGAAGAAGGAGGAGGAGGAGGAGAAGAAGAGATTTTGTTTATTACTGACTAGAACAAATATTAATGTTTAACATGGCATTTTGGAAATCATATTACTTTTCTTTTGCTTAAAATAGCAAGTCAATGGAATCGTATCTCTAACAGTAACTTTGTATTTCCAGATAAATTTTATTCCAGCTTTCAATCAATACATTTATGACTGGCAGGCACTTTAGGTTGATTAAAAAGTAATCTGATGAAATTTTGATGTAGCGAAATAAACTTACCAGATGCGATATTGAGTTGTAGATGCAGTAGTAGTAGTACTGTAGTAGTAAAATGAAAGTGCAAACATAACAAATACCGGTACTATCTATTCGGAACTAAATGTTTTGACTTTTCTTTTTGCTTCAGAAACTATAATGTAACCATTGATGCATATTGATGCAATAATGTTCATTGACTGTGGATAAAAATAGAAGAATGCATGATAGTCTTGTGGTGATATATTTAAATTGTGAACGTCTCTTATAACTCTTTATACACTTGTATTTTGCGACTCATCTCATCTAGGAATACAGTAGGTCGTTAAAGAAATTCGACTGAATTATGCAGGAATAGAGTTGGGGCATGGTATTAAGTGAATTTATTTATGGACTGTATACATGCTATTGTTGTTCCACTTGGTTGGTAAAACATTATTCAGTTTCCTAAAAGTCTCCAACTGATTAAAATAAGTTGTACATTTTGGTCGAAATTTAGTTCTGCATCGTTCCTGCAGCATTAAACTTCAGGGAATTTCAAGCCTAGATCTAGGTTTGGTTAAGAAATCATGTGGAAACTTAAATTGATTAGTAATCGATCATCATCAACTTCAGAACAACTGATAATCAATCATAACATTTTATCCAGTTCCCAATATGATTTCATGTTATGATTAGCAAAATGAAACGGAGCTAATCTTAAAGCAGTAGTCTGTGCATCAGAGTATTAATATGTGCATATATTTAGAGAGATTCTAGGACACAAATTATAAATATATTTATTTCTTTTCCCAATGAAGATAAACATGTAAGTTTTAAAGATATTTGTTACTTAATATTTTTGAATCAAGCATTAGTCAGTATTGATACTGATGACAGTTTCAGTCTGATAATTAAATCATGCAGTTTATAAATACAACGACCTGTTCGCAACACATCTGTGTCAATTTTAGACACTTCTCAGCTTTTGTTGTAGCTCTTGGTTTATTATCATTTGTATGATCTTTTTGGCAATATGTGCAGAATATTTGTGGATTAAATCGTTTGTTTGCCAACTTGTAAATCCACGTGTAGTAACACTACCCTACCCTCTGTCACCATCTCGAAATTTATTGCTAGATCCTAATGCTCTAATACATTTAGAAAGCAATCAGACGTAACTCATTTATTCATTTGAATGTTTCAGTTTCTCTGGTCATGTGACTTGATTCGACACTGGGATGGTTATCTAGTCATGTGCTAACTGAACTGAATGAGAAATCCATTATAATGGGTACTTGGAAATATTCTTGTTATGTATAGATACTTACTTCTTAACAACAGTGACAGTCACATGACAAATCCACGGACACTCGAATCGAGTCACATGACCAAAGCAACTGAAGCTTGGTTGCTGAATCTGCTGGAAGAGCCAGATGTAGCCATGTCTATGTATATATGGATGCACATGTGCATGATTACATCGTTGTATAATGTGACATGTTTAGCAAGATCGTTCTGTTGTTGTGTGTATTGAGGCATTTATTATCTTTTAAAGTTTTTGTTGGATCTATTAATTAATGTTATTAGACGTTTGTAGGAAAAACTCAAAAGAGCTTGTCTTTTATTTTGTTTTAGAATATACCAATTCTAAATGGCAATAGAGTGACTTGACCTAGTAAGTCTTCAGAACACGCTTTCACCTTCATGTGCATTGTCCCAATTTGTATGAATGTATAATGTCCCAATTTGTATGAATATGTAATATCCCATTTTGTATGAATATGTAATATCCCAATTTGTATGAATATGTAATATCCCAATTTGTATGAATGTATAATGTCCCAATTTGTATGAATGTATAATGTCCCAATTTGCATGAATATGTAATATCCCATTTTGTATGAATATGTAATATCCCAATTTGTATGAATATGTAATATCCCAATTTGTATGAATGTATAATGAATGCATAATATCCTAATTTGTATGAATGTATAATGTCCCAATTTGTATGAATATGTAATATCCCAATTTGTATGAATATGTAATATTCCAATTTGTATAAATGTTTTGTCCGCATTGGTATGAATGTGTCATGTCCCAATTTATATGAATGTGCAATGTCCCATTTTGTATGAATGTGTAATGTCCCAATTCGTATGAATGTGTCATGTCCCAATTTATATAAATGTGTCATGTCCAATTTGTTTGAATGAGTCATGACCAAATTTGTATAAATATATGATGTCCCAATTTAAATAAATGTGTCTTATCCCAACTGGTATGAATGTATTATGTCCCAATTTGTATGAATGTGTAATGTCCCAATTTGTATGAATGTGTCATGTCCCAATTTATATGTGTTATGTCCAATTTGTTTGAATATATCATGTCCCAATTTCTATGAATGTGTAATGCCCCAGTTTGCATGAGTGTGTCATATCCCAAATTGTATGAATGTGTCATGTCCAATTTGTATACATAAGTAATGGCCCAATTCATATGCATGTTTTATGACCCGATTTGTATGCGTGTATCATGGCCCAATTTGTTTGCGTATGCAACATTCCATATTTTATGCATGTGTCATGGCCTAGTTTGTATTCATATGAATGTCCCTAAGTTGTGCACTTTTTTCTAATTAACATTTTGTTATATCCTAAATGAGGTTTTGTCTTTTACTCTATTTTGTTTTTACTTTTCAATTGTTATCGCAGGCATATATCTAGATCAAATTCTTGTGCGAAGGTGTTCCAGTAATAAATAGTTAATTAGAAAGATGAATAGGAGATATTAGTTGTAATTAATAATACATAGTGATTACAATACAGAGTGACATTTTTGTTTTAAGTTAGGAAAGAAGGTAAGATTAGATGGGTGGTAGGATCATTTAAAAAAGTCTTCCATGTATCCCAGATAACCCTTAGTGCTAAGTTAAAACTCTTGATAAGTCATAGTTACACAGTCTACTTGACTTTATCCAGCTCCACTTAACCTATTACCATGTTTACATGATAAACTATTATACATCGAATGACTCCTTACTTACAAAATATTAGTTTAAGCAAATGTCTCCTGTTTCAACTCTGACCTGATTTGGTCAAAGCATCCTCTAAATACACTCTACATGCACCACTTCGTCATTAAGCATGTGCTAATTTCGATGCTTAAAGCAATGCGAATCGAGTTAAATTGTATTTATATGCACTGTTATTAGGAAAATAAATAACATTCAGAGTTACAGTGAAAGGTTTTATAGTTATCTTCTTGCCAATTAAGTCTAATTAGTGTTCTGTTTAATAAACCTGAACGTATATGAATACGAATGTGCAGTACATACACAATATTCGTTTATCCAGAAGAATGTTCTATATGGAGAAGTTAATTGCAGCAACCTCTGTCAGTTAAATGAAAATAGAATCCCACTCACAAACGTTATGTAATCTGTCTTTATTAGCTCACTTGGTATGGTATCATCCTACATTCCGTCATCTGTTGTTCATAGTCCGCCTTGTGTTGGCCGTCAGCAATTGCTTTTCAAAATCTCTTCTTCTGAAAACAATTGGACTAGTATTGATCAAACTTGGCATGAATACCTTTCGAGTTTTTTATATGATGCGGATAAGCCATCAAACATGACCACAGTACTAAAACTAGAAAAATCTTTAAAACGTCTTTTTCTTTGAAAGCCGCACAGAGTTGATAAAATTAACAGGAATCATCCTGACGTAAAAACTGTTGAAAGTGTAACAGGACATTTCGACAAACATTTGTCGACAAAATGGAGTTGTTGAAGTCTCTTGCCCTTTTGATCTTCCCCTCTGTTTTAATATCTAAGTAGGTAAATAAAATCGTTTAGTTAAATCATTATGTCATTGTTGTTACTCTTCTTACATATCTGGCTATATCTTTAGTCTGTCCAGTCAACTGGTGGTAGAGAATATTAACAATTTTAGTAGTTCATTTATATAACATGTAATGCTTTATCTTGTTGATTAGCGTCGCACTCTTTGTGAAAATGAATTCGCGGTGATAATCATTGTGGATCTATCCAAGGTACTTGATTGGCTACCACAAGAACCCTTAGTAGTAGATAAGAAGGCAGATCCTAAACGAAACCGAGAATTCTCCCATAAAATTTTCTATTTTGTAATTTTATTAAGTAGTCATTTTCAGCTCAAAATAAGACTAATCCTAAACCAAACCAAGAATT
>JAECUM010015958.1:0-34369 GCA_016617855.1 Megalonaias nervosa | reverse complement strand
GCCAAGGTGTAGATAGGGTTATCGGAACCTTGGCTAGCAAAGATGGCGCTTTCCAGCTTGAAACCCTTTATAGCGATTATTGCCACGACGTCATAGGACATAGTCAGGTGGGGGTCCTGGTCTTGTTGGCAGAAAGACTATAGGCTTGCACCAAATAATGATCTTAGTATATTAAATGGAAGATCTGGTAAGGATACAAGTGTTGATTCTACATTCCGAAATACACCTGTTATTGAATATTCTGCAGTTGCTAGCAACGCTCTGAAATATGATAATAATTTCTGCATAAATGAATTGGACCCACTTTTTACTGTTGGTCAGTGCTTGTTTATTACTAGTTTTTGTTTTTACAACAAAGCTCAGCAAATTTTGCTTGCTTACAATAATAAATTATCCCCCCCCCAAAAAAAAGAAAATAGTAAAGAAGATCCAGAATGTACGTAATAGCATGCAATCCATTACCAGAATGATATCAACAATCTATATTTGTCAATCTACTATTACTTCATGTCACTGCTTAAAAACGTTTTGTAACAAATAATACCAATCCAATCTGAGATCAAAATAACAAATGCTTTTGAACTGGATGCCGAAAGGGCTTCAGAAAACATCACCATGCGAGAAATATACACTACAATAACCAAACACAAACAGCAGGACAAACGTTGTCCATCCTGACTTGAGTTTATAAGGATCAGGCAGTCCCTTATAATCATAATGACATTTACCTTGCTTATATCGAGCACGCGCTTTATTTAATAATACATTTGCATAATATGAGAGTTGGTCTCGTTCATTTGCTGCCATAGTGGTTCTGCCAAACAGAGCGGCTATACGCGCTTAATTGTCACGTCATACAGTCATTCTTTTGATAATTCCTGTAGATTCTACATAACCTTTCCCCACTGGAAATTGCTTGCACACGTGTATATCGTGATTGTAGCCCACATGAGTCCACGTGGAAGCCTGTTTCATGGATTTCGGGTTTGGCAGCTGCAATGAAGTGAGGTCGCAAATATCAATAGACTAATATACAGTGGCAACTGTTTATTTGATTATCAATGTATGTAAATCATTTACCTGTTTGTGATCGCTAGCGCCGCGGTTCCATGTCTGTGTGCGGAGTCGTCGGTGGTTTTCCATTTCGACCATCACCGTTTGGAACTCCGCCATGATAATCGTTTCTGTTCGATTGTCACCGAGTACAGATTGGCAATTGTGCTGATACTACTCTGGGCGGCCGCGAGAATGTCCGAATAAACACGAATTTGCGAATGTAACCGTAATGAAATTAGTTTTCCGGTGCCGCCAGCTACACTGATTACTATCGATCTGGCTCCGACCACAATTCCGATTGGTGTGCCTCTAACAGCTGCCGGAGTCGCAATTCCCCTCTCACTAGGGCCAGTGGTTGTTGGCTGTGACGAGTCCACAAATAACATCCACAAACACGCGTTTGTATTTTGTAAGTAAAATGGGTTTCTTGGTGATTTCATCCAACAGATGTTGTTCCGCTTCGATTATATTTTCACGTCGGTAGCTTTAAGGGTCCAATACAGTTCTTCTATTAATATCGTGATTGTGAAGTATTAATGCTCGACAGAATGGTCTTGTTCGGGTGCAACATGCACATGCACTTCTAACCAATTGCCTTCCTTCACTATTACAATTGACATGCAATCGCAGAAAATATCTTCCTGAGAAATATCTATATCTCCGGTGTACTGTGCGTTCTGGCGGTTTGCCACCACTTTCAATAAGTATCACATGGATCACGCCCTCGACTGGTGTTAGTAACGTTCGTTCTTGTTTCTGCTTAAGAACTGTTACACGGACTCGTGAGTCCTTGTTAATAACAGCCGATGTCTTTCTCTTCTTAGTTGAATCAGTGTTAGTTCATCACTATCAACGGACGGTTTTATCGCGGTGAATTGGTCGGTGAATTCCATTAATTGTTGTAGAAACCAACCCTGGGTGTTTTCACGTTTGGCGGTGTAATCTGCGACCAGGCATTTTCACGCACTTAGACGATGATTCCAAGATTGCGTTCGATTTGGTATTGACCTTTCAGGTTGGTTCCAACGGTCGATTTCTATCTTGCCCTCCTCTAGATTATATTTGAGCGTATATGATAGTCTGGTAACACCGACCTGGTCAACAAGCAGCACACAATAGCTATCGATGTTAACATCCTCTTCCAGCCGATCCAACACCTCATCTGCAGATTCCGCAACATCATCATCACGTGGTTGTTCAAAATCCATTACAGATATGTAATAACAAATCTTAGATACAAACACAAAAAACGGTTCTGTAACTTGCGAATAGACGTTGAATACCTCAAAATGAATTTCATTTCTGACGACGAATAATGTTGATACTGTATATGTGAAAAATTATGTAACAATACTGCGTATACGTGATAATTATTTCGTTACAGTACGATGATGATGCTCATTTATCTACACTATTATTATACCCTTTCCATGTTTACTCCCGGTTAAGATAAACAAGTATGATCTGGTCTCGCGCACTTTTAGGATGTGAAATTTAGGTCTATAAAAGCCATTTTCCAGAGCAAGGAAAACAAGTCGGCCATTTGCTATTAACCATGATCAGTTAAGTTGCAACGTGTATTGATGAGGGTATGGCTGATAGCACCTCAGCGGCCTTTACTGCCACATAATGTTTCATCCCATCATTGGCAGCATCGACGTAGTCTTTGACAAAGACAACCGACAGAACAGATTCTCTGATTCCCTGGCTCTCAGCTATTTCAACCATTTTTGTTACCTTGCGGCTTGAAAACAACGGTGCTGATATCCACGTTTGACGTTTTAAGTTTTCCAGTTTGACCTTGAAAAATCAAAAGCTCGCCCGGGTCGACGCCATAAACAACCAAGCTATCTAACTAACTCAGATCAGAATTAGATGCAAACCTGGTCAAATCGTCAGCGGTGCGTCGGGGCCGCTGCGGCATCTCTCTAATTGTGATGATTTTCGCTGTCTTCCCTGGATGTTTCAATGTCTTGAATGTCTTCGCTGTCCACGCGGGACTCTTCGCTGTCTTCGGCCGGTGACTATGTTAACATCAGCGATTAAAAGTTTTCTTAACAATATCATACAATAACTTTTCTGGCGCTTTATTATATTCTTCATAATTTTTCTGTCGTGCTTGCTCCCATGCGATCCGTAACCCGGTTAGTTTATCAAGGTGCTCCGAATAAATATTTGAAATATTATATAGAATCTTTTGGGCCTCATTAACGAATCGATATGACGCATTCAAACTAAATAGCGATTTAATAGTTTCTTTGACGTTACAAAGATAGGTCTGGTAATTTAATTCCTGCATTAGCCGCAGAATAATTTCGGGTACATACTACGTATTCCCCACTTTGTTGGGGGTTGGTTGTAGTGGAATTTGGTTATCATTATCTAGAGGGTGATCGCCTTCGGTGTTATTGCCCGGATCGAGTAAATATCAATATAAAGTGCGAAACTTATAGGTGGGATAGATAGAGATCTGAGCAGATATATAAAACAGAATGACACGAGCCCCCATACATGAAATAACAATTTAATCAATTACATAAACAACCATCATAATGCGTTACATTAGGAAGATACACTTCTTTTTCAAATAAATCATTCACCGAATTTCAAACACAAATATACTTATATAAATAGCCGATCTGTTTTAAATGATAGAATTAGTTCATCATAGAATCGAGTGAACAATCGAAGTCATTGCCTTGTACAACTTCATAACCTGATTATATCCGGTTCATTCCAACTTCACTCTGACTGTTCTCCAACTTTTCTGTGACTGTTCGTCTTGGTCCTTTCAACTTTTCCCTTCTCCAAACTCTCAATTGTCTCGCCTCTTTCGGTCCTCGAACTTTGTGTGGGTAGGTGGAGATGTAAGTACGTAGATACGTAGATACTCGATAGGTAGGTAAGTGGATATGTCCAGTGGAGAATTTCACCTTCCAAAAATAAACAAAGAAGCAACCTAAATCTTCTGTCAGATATCCTACTGGAATAGATCATTACTCCCCTCTCGTTGTGTCAGATATGGTTCTATCAGAATTCAAACAGATATCAAAGGCTATCTGGTCAAGCTACACATGGCAGACTATAAACAAACCTAGTTTCATAAGATTAATGTACTTCCTAACGGCTATTTCAACCTGACTCAAATTAACATCCCGCAACACATAACAATTCTTTTTCCGTCTCAATTACACAAGTGAATGAATGAAATTCATTACATGGCTTAACAACGTTAATTTTACCGAATAGACACATTCAAATCTCTAGCATATATGAAATCTCACTTCATGGTTTAACAACGTTAATTTCAGTCAATACGCACTCAAGTCTTTATCATATGTGAAATTATCTAAGGTCGGTGAATTCACGGATTCTCGTAACTCATATCAACTAAGGTAAGGCATGAAATTCTTAGATACATATTTTCCTATAACAATCAAGACGACACATTCAAACAATTCGTCAAACTTATATAAAGAATATCACTGTACGGATTCATATAGATAAACTCACACAGTTGTATTCATATCAAGAAAATTGATCTACGAATCTAAACAAATAAATTCATGCAAATATAAGCAAATAAATCAAACAAATCGTTATATTGATATCAACGAATTACATGAGACTGGCGCAAAATACCTTGTGCTTTCAAGCTTCGCTCGCTTCTACTGCCAAAATCGTGTCCGTTGACTTTCCAGACATCCGATCCCTTGGATAATTATTTTACGAGTGAATTTCTTCTAAATTCGACCTCAAAGTCTCCTACAGTTGTTTTCTCTTGCAGAAAAGTGTAGACTGACTAAAATTTTGTGATGGGACATACTAATACCAAGGATTTTCGTGTGGGAATCACGCCCCTTATCTAGCGTAACCAATCCGGATTAAATATATCTCCCGCCTTTAATAAAAATTGTAGTCTGTGTGACCTCTAGATTTCCAAGTAACTAATTCTGGAAAATTTCAAATCTGACAATTCCGATACAAAATCGAAGTTAACCTTTTTCCTTCCAGTCTGTCTGACGGTTAAATAAACGAATGTTTAATTAAGAATCGTTTCTCTCCTGACACAGCCATTATAAATCCGTGCATTATGGTGATTTAAACACGCGCCGGTCCCCATAGATCTAATTAATCGTTCACCTGTCCAAATTAATGTGCTCTTCATAGATCGACAGAAATTTGCACCCTTACAATGCAACATATATTTATTTTCTTTTTTAGTTTGCGCTCATCTTAAGGTTTCTGTCATTTTCAATATATAATTTAGGCAGCAGGGTTGGTGTTCGTTTTATCCGAGGTTTAGTAATAACTGATCTAACTATTCGGAGAGACAAGTGTATATAACATATATAATTTAGGTTCAGATAATTTAGTTTGATAATTATTTATATAATACTTGTTTTATTCATGATCAACAATACTTTAATATAATTACTACCATCTCGCGCGAAAATCGTTCGAGAACTGTCCTGTAACACAGAAATGAATATTGGCCATTGAAAATGAAAGTATGCATCGACAGAAAGCACATGGAGATTGATAATTGTCTGTCTGAAAACCCCTTCCGCCTTCCAGATAAAATGATGATAACGATTGTGATCAATAACGTATTGTTTGTTTCCACGAAGAAAAACTTTCATGAAAAAGGTGACTCTTTTAGTGAAAATTGCGCATTTCTGTGTAAATTTGTTTATCATGAAATTATTTTTTTTTATTAACAAAATTAGTTTTAGCTAAAATTGTCAAAATCTTCACGAAAAAGTGATAAATATTTCACATAAAGAGAGTATACCATTAATATAAAAAATGTGGGATTTTTCATGAAAAACTTATTATAATGAATGTTCGTTCTTCACGAACGAAACATTTTCATGAAGATTGTAATTTCTTTTCGTGAAAAAGTTTCACCTACTTGTAAGGGCACGTTTCTCTTGATTAAACTTATATTCTTCCTCAAACTTGCAGGTAGCTTATTTTCGTGAAATGTTTGCATCAACGTGTAAATTAACACTTTTCAATAATGAACTTTTTCTTGCCAGCAGTAACAGTTTTCATGAAAGATTTGCATAGACGCTTAATATCACTTTTTTGTGACGAGCGTATTTTTGTTCGTAATCAATGGGCATTTTTCGTGAAGAAGGTGACATTGTTCGTAATTGCTGGACATTTTTCATAAAGAAAACAACATATTTCAAAAAGATACTTCTCACCCCGACTTATACCATCCAGACCCCATTTACTTAGGTGATAATAAATCTGTCTTCATCTGCCTAATCCAATTTGCTGATCTTGATTGCATAATCCAGTTTGCTGATATTGATTGCATAATTCAATATCCTGATCTTGATATGTCTAACCCAATTTGCTGATCTTGATCTGCCTAATCCAATTTGCTGATCTTGATCTGCCTAATCCAACTTGCTGATCTTGATATCTCTAATCCAATTTGCTGATCTTGATATGTCTAATCTAATTTGCTGATCTTCATTGCATGATCTAATATCCTGATCTTGATCTGTCTAATCCAATTTGATACTCTTGATCTGTCTAATCCAATTTGCTGATCTTGATCTGTCTAATTCAATTTACTGATCTTCATTGCATGATCTAATATCCTGATCTTGATCTGTCTAATCCAATTTGCTGATCTTCATTGCATGATCTAATATCCTGATCTTAATCTGTCTAATCCAATTTGCTGATCTTCATTGCATAATCTAATATCCTGATCTTGATCTGTCTAATCCAATTTGCTGATATTGATTGCATATTTTAATATCCTGATCTTGATATGTCTAACCCAATTTGCTGATCTTCATTGCATAATCTAATATCTTAATCTTGATCTGTCCAATCCAATTTGCTGATCTTCATTGCATAATCTAATATCCTGATCTTGATCTGTCTAATCCAATTTGCTGATATTGATTGCATAATTCAATATCTTGATCTTGATATGTCTAACCCAATTTGCTGATCTTAATCTGCATAATCCAATATCCTGATCTTGATCTATCTAATCCAATTTGATACTCTTGATCTGTCTAATCCAATATGCTGATCTTCATTGCATAATCCAGTATCCTGATCTTGACCTGTTTAATCCAATTGCTGATCTTGATCTGTCTAATCAAATTTGCTGATCTTGATCTGTCTGATCCAATTTACTGATCTTCATTGCATAATCTAATAACCTGATCTTGATCTGTCTAATCCAATTTGCTGAGCTTCATTGCATAATCTAATATCCTGATCTTGATCTGTCTAATCCAATTTGCTGATCTTTATTGCATAATCTAATATCCTGATCTTGATCTGCCTAATCCAATTTGCTGATCTTGATCTGTCTAATCCAATTTGCTGATCTTAATCTGCATAATCCAATATCCTGATCTTGATCTGTCTAATGCAATGTGATACTCTTGATCTGTCTAATCCAATTTGCTGATCTTCATTGCATAATCTAATATCCTGATTTTGATCTGTCTAATCCAATTTACTGATCTTCATTGCATAATCTAATATCCTGATCTTGATCTGTCTGATCCAATTTGCTGATCGTTATCTGCCTAATCGAATTTGCTGATCTTTATCTGTCTAATCCAATTTGCTGATCTTAGTGACTTGCCTGTGAGTTCTTGTGTGTACTACATTTACGTGAAGAGTCAACAAATGAGCATCAATAAATGTGGGCAGGGAACTAAACATGATATCTAGTTGCCTGCTGTGCATTAGCTATCCATATTATCGGACGGGTTGAGGTGGGGTGGCGGATAAGCAACAGTGTATTTGACCCATGTGTTCATATATATATATATATATATATATATATATATATATATATATATATATATATATATATATATATATATAGATAGATAGATAGATAGATAGATAGATATGTATGTGGGATGATCAAGCTTACACTATAGCTGATACTGTGACATCGTGCTGATATTACATAGCCTACTGATAAAATTATGTAGCGTCGATACTAAACCCTACAATTTTCTAGCTACACTATTGATATAATAGGAAGGGAAAACTTTGAGAGGGATGCCAACGCCCGGGCAAAATATTTATCAGAGAGAGCCAGCAAAAATAAAACACACTGAATCAACGAACGAAAAAAGATTTAGTGGACTTCAGAAATTATGTCATACAGAAAACAAGTGCGCCACTGGAAAGTGTAGGGTGATTCGCAGTCTTACAAAAGAATACATATACTTAACACTTTCACATACGCAAATAAATAATTAAACATGTCATGAGCTTTTGTCTTTTTTGTCTTTTTTTTTAATCCAAAATTTTTCCGAGAGTTGAATTTGGCACGAATATGTTTCACAACATTCCATTCGACCACCACGTTGGTGTACGTGACACGTGTCAATCATGTGACTACATTGGTAATATTCAACAGTCACTTGTGACAGATACATCCGTTTTGTAAAAATAGCTAATAATTTTGGAAAACTATTTTGTCAAGAATAATGAAAACACTGTTATTATCATTTAAGTTGTAATAAGCTTCCTCGGTAATTTCCGTACATTCTTTACTGACGGAAACTATCGACATACCCGTGTGAAAAAGTACCACAGTACGTCGATCTGAAAAAATAACGTGGTAAACCGGTATACCGGTAATACCGCCCACCTCCAATTGTTAGAACTGAACTTTTCATCGGCACTATGTGCAGGAATTGTGCTGACGTGCCGAAAACCCCTCTTCATAAATGAGTGGGTGCGTACGTACACGCAGATATATCCTTTTCTTCATGCGAAAGTGTCAGTATACGTCAAAGCTATTTTTCAAGAAAAAGTTACATTCTTCTCTTGAAAAAACGTAATTTTCATGAAAAATGTCACTTTCGTCATGAGAAAAGATTTTTTCGAAAAAGTGCAAACTTTATTAAGAATGCTACGTTTTCACGAAAAATGCGTTTGTCTTCATCAATGCAAACTTTTCTACTAAAAAGATTTTTTTTTCGCTATCTATTGCGTGCAAAAGTTCAATCTTTATGAAAAATGCAGATTTTTTTTTTTTTTTTTCTTTTTCATTTTAAAAAGTGTCTTATCTTCACAAAGAATGGCGAATTTTTCGTGAAGAAAGAGGACTCATCCGCACAAGTTTATTTATGAAAAATCGTTCATTTTTTTTTTACATCTTCGACCAGGGTATGACGTTACTTTCTTTTTTTGTTACTCTTTATTTAATAAGGAAAAAAATAAATATTTCCTTGCTTCATACTGAGTTTGAAAAGGAGACGTTTACTTATTCCCGATTCTGACGGAAACAGGCGAAAGGAAGTAGTTTCATGTTCATTATTCAGTCTGAGGAATATAATGGATCCGATGTCCTTTAATGTTCAACGAAGGATCTATGACCTTTTATTGTGCAAGGACATCTGTATTGTCCAATAACTTTGTCCCTGTGTAGCACAAATGGTTTCAGTATGTCTTACAGATTATTTTGCTTATAATCTCTTCCCAGTTTCCGATTAGGTCTATCGTATCATTCAAGAATCTTCAGTTATTGTTCCTAATGACAATGACCACACGATATGTATGCCTGGAGGTAATCAAGGGAGAGAAACTGCAAATAAATAAATAAATATTAATTTTAATAGAATTAACGTTATTTTCGTATAGAGGGGCCTAGCTTTGTATAAAAGTAATATTTTTATTTACTTTCCATCTAATAATAATGGTGTGTGCCTGAAGTAATGTTTTTTCGGGATTGTTTTTTATATTTTATTTCTTATTTGAAATTTCATAGTATTTGACACTCCACAATAATGTATGATATATCGAACTTTGATAAATTCATATCTACTTTAAATTCCATTTACATTTTATTGCGAAGAATATTCAGAAAGCGTAAAAGAAAAGGTATGTATATAAAATATAAAACCATATTCTTGTTTTGTTCTGCGTCGGGCGAGAGAATTTATATGATATGGCATATAAATACGTCTCAGCCTAAAGGCCTCGACATAAACCAACGCCAAATCAGACTCGTTCTTTCCACCGAGTCGGGACAAAAAGCGTATGAAGTAGCGTGCTGTCGTTTCGATAAACAAATCCTTTGCAGTTCTTAACAAAGCCATAGCAATGGCAAAAACAAGAAACAGACGTGGAATAAAACAAAACAAAAATCAACAGAAAAAGACAAAGCAAGATAAAATAGCAACAACAACAACAACAATAAAAATTATATCTTTACTCGGTGTAGATGGGGTCGTCTTCTTTGTAATGTTAATGTTTTACATTGGTCCACTGGTTGATCACGAAGTTTGTTTTGTAAAGCCTACACTCAGTAAATAACTACAAAGAAAAAGCTATATAACTAACTGCAGTTAAAATTTGTATGGCCCGTACGCTTTTGAAGCGAGGCAGCTTACTTGGTTTCGTCCGTATATATATATATATATATATATATATATATATATATATATATATATATATATATATATATATATATATGAAGTTTTATTATGGCCTCATGCATCATGTCAGCATATAGTTTCTTTATTAGTTTTTGTTGCTGTTCGTGTTACGTTTTCAGCACTAATACACAGTCTATGCTTAAAATAGCTCTTGCGGTTGCAACAACTTTTCTCCTGATTGAGGTAATGTACCTTTATCGAATGAAGCCGCAAATAGGTCAGTTGGCATAGCGTCAGACGTGTAATCCAAGGGCCTCGGTCACCCGGGGTGTACCCTTTAGGAAGGCACTAGACCTCATTTCCTCCCCATGATATAACGAGGCAAGTGTGCTCCAAGTGCCGATAAAAACCAACCAAAAACAATCATATAAAATTTGATTACAATATTCATTGCATCATTCTTGAACGCACCAGTGGAAAGAGACCATCAATGACCAAGTTTCTCTTTATAACCGATTTTGATTGGATATTTAGTAACCATTTCACAGCAACTACGCTATATTCCTCAATGACCTTTCTAAAAAAAAATATAAAGAATCTTCATGCTCTTATACTACGGATCAAAGGCCAGTTAGAACCTTTATCTGATTTTCCTTTTTTCTAAAAAGACACCATCTATAAACATTGTACTGATCAAGAATGCTATTAGTCTAATAGCATATCTGAGGCTGAAGAACAAAGATGCGTCGGGTATATCAAAACAGAGTTTGTTGATACCCTACGTGTTATCTTAATTTCAATAAAACAATTTCTTAACATATTTGTATTTTGAATTTCAGAATAACAAAAGCTACAAAAATGTCATTATCGAACGTTGAAGAGCATGATTCCAAAGAGCACATGCTAGACAGCCAGAAGAAAAAGAACGACCGAATACGAGAAAGTGGCAGGTCAGACCATTCCCAGTCCTCTCCTTCAGCTAGCAAAATATTGTGGTCTATCAGTTTTTTTGGATTTCTCCTCATATATGGCGATATTTTATTTGATGGCATGACAGTCTTGCAGTTCATTCAAGAAAAATATAAAATTAGTCATCATTATAATAGATCTGATTCTGTGGACAACTGTGATAGGCATTTTCCAGCATATCAATTCAGCTACATAGCCCTCGCGATTACGGAGCTGATCTTTCTGTCCTGCATTTCCGTGCTCTCACACAACAAGAATCTTCGAATCGCCGCCCAGGTATTTATCCTTCTAGAAGAATTATGTCAGACAATTATTCTAACTGTGTATAAGAATCACTGTTTGTGTATAAAATACTCAAGTGGCCTTTCGCAATCTGAGAATGTCTTAGAGCAATTGACACTCATCATCGGGTCCATTTTGGGGACTGTTGGACCCATATTGATGTATCTTGGTGATCGTTATAAAAGCAGAGCAGCTAGAAGGATTTCAGGCTGGAATCTGAGAGGATGCTGGGTTAATGTTATAGACGTCTTAGTGTTGCTGGTGTCGGTGTTTTGTAGCATAGCAATTGTATTATCAACATTTTGTCTTTAAAATTATTCTTCGCAAGTCGCTGTACTCATAAACATCTTCCACATACATAATAGGCCATAGTCCAAAAAGGTCTATTCATCTGGAACCTTGTTCAGCCAGACCAGCCAATGGACGACCATTTAACTCTTTTTCATGTCTTAAAAAGCAATGCTTTTTGGATTATTTCATTCCCTTTATGCAAACAAGATAACTACTTTTTGTCGAGCCTGACTTTTATTTAGCTAAGTACAAAATAGGGTTCAACATCAAATTATTCTAGGGTGTGGAGCGATGGCGAATCGGCAGACATGTACACAGACGCCAAAGTGATAGTTATGTAGAGCATTTGCGAAGGAAGACTGGACAAAAAGATAAATTCAAAGCGACAACGTTAATATTTACCTATTTCCAAATACATTTTTGCAATTTGTAAATTCAAAAAGTAACTTAAAATTGCAGCTGGTGGCCGTGGCACGGTACCTGCACGTACACTGTAATCATTTTAAATTCAATTTTTAAAATGAGCATCAATTTTATTTACCTTTAGAAGAACTTGCCAATGTTTCAGAATATTATCAAAGTAGAAACTGGGAAAATATACATGTATATAGATGGACTTTTGGACTCTACAAGTACCACCAAAGAAATACTCTCTTTCCGCCATAAGCCGAACGAACGAGATCCGGTGTTCCAGTCTCAGATTTACAAGCTTTAATCTGCATTAATATTTTGCTGTATGTGGATGTTTCTAGTAAGCATGGACAAAGGAGATCTTGTGGCACCTGCGGTAAACAAGTAAGAAGAAAACAAAAGGACATTGCATGCGACATGTGTGATTTATGGTAACAAGCAAAACCTGTCCAAAATCATCTATGAATGCTTAGCCGACCATTACATACTTTCGGAGATCCGCACGTGCCAGTAATGATCAAGGCTACGCGTCAGCGAAGTACTCACGATCCCTAACAAGGTCATCACTTGTGGACTTCACTGCACATTCTTACGTGTCATATTAAGGACCCCAATAGTTATCTACCCTTTCCTGTCACGGAGAAGAACACACACGACGATGTCAATACGAGTTCAGATTAAGAGAAAGTTGTTGATCTCAGACAACCTAAATATCAACAGTATAAGATATGAATGCAATGAGATTAGCTTGGTCTTACAGGACAATCTTGTAGATCTGTTTGTGTTTAATCGTGATGGTGAAGGTATACTTGCCTTCTATCTGTCTGACTTACCATTCCGGAGAAGTGAAAGCTTGGAATGTAGCTTGACTGAATCAGTATTCGTGGGATTAATAATAATAATAATGAATTTATTTAAAGAAAATCATTCATATGGTCTACTGACCAATCTTCCATGAGGCCTTCTACAATTGCGTTGCAATACATACATATATATATATATATATATATATATATATATATATATATATATATATATATATATATATATATATATATATATATATATACCCAATTTTTACTAGATGATGTGTCTTTAGAGGACAAATGCTATTAAAACTAGATAATTGATCTAGTGCTTCAATACAATATGCATAGGACTGTAAGGATGAATACATACAGGATTCATAAAGAGAGTAGTAGTGAACATGTGTAAAGCATTATAGGTGAGTACATGAAATAACAATGTTTAACGACTAGTATACTAATAATTATTTCTGTAGATGTTGTATAAGAAGCTTTTTTAAAAACTTGGCATGCGTCAGTTGCCTTTATATAGGGTTGTCTGGAATTCCAAAATTTGACTCGAGACTAAGCAAAACTTATCTTATAAAACTCGGAATTTGGTTTAGCTAAATATAAACTGTTGTTTGAAATAGATCTTAGTTCATACATATGCACATCAAATTTAAAGTTTCATTTAAGATGACCGATCCGGTGGCCTAGTGATTTGAGCATCCGCCTCGGATGCGTGAGGTCGCGGGTTCGAACCCCGGCCGAGTCATACCAAAGACTTATAAAAGTGGTACTAACAGCTGCCTCGTTAGGCGCTCAGCATTAAGAGGTTAGTGTTAGGACTGGTCGACTTGGTATCAGGATAATGTGACTGGGTAGAACATCATGCTGCATGTCTGCGGCATGATGCCCCAGTGCTAGACATCACTATAAACTGCCACACTGCAGACATCGTAGCGATATGACTGAAAAATTATTAAAGCTACGTTAAAAATCCAAATCACACACAGTCATTTAAGATAATTAGGAGCCAATCTCAGCGATGTTGATAATAAATACTGGGCCTATGAAAAGCTAATATCGGAGGTCATTGATAATAAAATGCAAAAATAAGCAAAATTACTCCCCAAAAGACAACACACACACTTGAACAGTGAACTTAGAAAGGCCATATATGAAATGCGTGTTAATTAACAAATTAAGAAAGAATATAAAACTAAAAGATTCTAAAATATTTACAGAAACAAAAATTTCGTCACCAAGCTCAGACTTTCTTTGAAAGGTACCTTGGAGGCCCGCAATCTAAGGACTTTGGCGTACCGTTTAACCTTTTCTATCAACCAAAAAATAAAAGTTTAAACTCTAACATCATTTTGATGGAAAGTGTTGTCCTGATTACACACGAAACTAATTTTGGTGAAATATTCAATGAGTACTATATTAACATTGCAAAAGCCATTGGTCAAACGAACTCATAGATAAGACAAGATGCTCAATTTATGCGCCCCAGTTTTATGCTCTGAGATTAGCATACTTTTTTTATACTTGTATTCACAAAAGGAAATTTTCAGATTGTCCTGAAGATGCACGGGTAACCCTAATTTACAACAAATCTGATCCTATGGATAAGAGCAACATTAGACCAGTCAGCATTTTACACTGCACCTCCAAACGTTTTGAAAATGCTTCTTTGTAATCAGATCTAATAGCATGTTGATAATATTTTTCATAGCTTTCTATCAGCTTTTACAAAATAGTATAGATATCAAACAAATCTACTGTAACTGGTGGAAGTCTGGAGGGGCGCCCTTGACAATTGCTCCAAGGCGAGTGCAATGCTAATGGATCTGTCCAAGGCCTTTGAAAGTCATCCGCACAGCCTCATCTTAGAAAACAAGGAAAACATGACCTGAACTCGATCAAGCTATTTGAAAACTACTGTATAACCGAAAACAATGCTTTAAACTGGGATCCTCATATAATAACTGGGATAGAACCTCCAAGATCCGCAACCGCAAAGATCAATACTAACACCTCTGACATTTAATATCGTTATAAACGACATTTTGCTAAATGAGAGCAAGGTACTGACTGATTGGTTGGAAGCCGATGGAATGCAAGCAAACCATCTGAACTTCCACGCCATTGTTTTTGGACAAAACGTGCAAAATTTATCCAATTTTACGATAGTAGACGATGAAAAACTCTGTAAGGACTGTGTGAACCTCCGTAGCGTAGATATGGATTCTCAAATCAATTTTCGCAACCACATATCTAAGATCTGTCGAAAAATATGAAGACAATCAAAGATCTTGCAACGTCAGAACCACTATCTGTCCACTAAGACCAAGCCACTGATTCACACACAAATGTTTTATGAGGTAAATCTTCAACTGTTGCCCTCCTCCATGTTTGACAATTCTGTAGCAAATTAATCTCTGAGAAAATGGGGGGAAAATACAGTATAGGGCACTAAAATTGGAGTTTAATGAATTTAATAGCTCATGTGACTCTGCTAAGAAAAGGAAACCTTCCCACTTCGGTAGATTAAGGTATATGTCAAATGAAGTATATATGATTCTTCAACCCACCAACCCACCCCGAATTATTTCAGTAATCTAGTCCGAGGTCACATTAAAAAACTGCATCTACAATCTTAGACACGAAAATCTGGCAACAGTACCAAGGGTAAAGACTACAAGGTAGGGTAAATTTTCTTTCAGATTTGATGTCCCCAGAGCCTGGAATAGCCTTCTCAATGGACTGATAAAAATGCCTGATTTCAAAGAATTTAGCAGGCTGATTCAAACATGGTCTGGGCCACACTGTAAAATATGCTTTATGTCCATCAATTTGGCAGTCAGCTGCATTGTCAGGTTTAAGGCTGTCTTCTTCACGGAGATGATCTGTATTGAATCATGCATACATAACGCATATTTGAATTACTCACCTTCTGATATATATATATATATATATATATATATATATATATATATATATATATATATATATATATATATATATATATAATTTTCTTTTTCAAATTGTTTTCAAAAAAGCTTTAATTTTAACGTTTAGCACCCTCATTCTCCTGATGTCATATTACTTATTCAATGTATGCCTTTGTATACTTGTATGTTACTTACTGATGTATTGTTTTTTAATCTTTTAATCTGCTGTTACCATTGATACTGTACTGTTTATATGTATATTCTTTCACTGCAATATGTACTATCTGTGTTGAATTATGAAATACCTTTGTTATGTCATGTCGGTAAAAAATAGCTCATAGAAAATAGTGTTGTATATATTTTTACCCAGACCATCGACTTTAATTAAAATATCTCGTATCTTGTACGTGTTTTCCGGTCGTAGGATGTTTTAATTACGATAGAAAAGATCCAGTGACAAATATTTTTCTGAGCAACTACCTCCAGCTTCTAAAAACGTTCGATCTTTTCATAGAACGTAAACGTACGGTGCTGATCAGATAACAATGCACTGAATCGGCAAAAATGGCCCCTAGTTCGGGATCCTAAGTTGTCAAGTTTAAATTAAGATGTCGCTAAACTAAAATGACTCTAAATTTGGAAGATAACGTGATGACTGACCAAACGCTTACAACGCCGTGCCTTCTACTATTTATAAGAACTGGAAGTATATGGAGAAGTAAAATTATATCTCAGTCAATTTAATTACCCCAGTAGATAGCATGCTGTGCTCAGTATGCAATCTCATCGCTTGTTGCCTTGGGCACCGCATGCTGCCTTGGGCCCCGCACATCCTAGGGACGGGCCTGGATAAAGTGTGTATTTATATGAATGAATGGGGTCAGGGATAATATAGGTTTTATCTCGATCAGAAGAAGTCATTAGAGAGCGTGATTTCCTATATAAAAGGGTGATACATTCCCAAATAATGCCCCTTCTCCCAACTTGTGGAGAAATAGTTCGACAGAGGTACAAACCATGAACGAAAAACATGTCAAGGACAATAGGTCACTATTATCTAGTAAAAAATGTAACTGCATAATTGCTTTCGAAAGTAATTTCCCACAGCTGGAATATTAACAACTCAAACCAAAATATCAAGGCTAACATAAAAGGGCTTCAGTGTGTGTGTGTGTGTGTGTGTGTGTGTGTGATTTGGATTTTTAACGTAGCTTTGACAATTTTTCAGTCATATCGCTACGATGTCTGCAGTGTGACAGTTTTTAGTGATGTCTAGCACTGGGGCATCATGCCGCAGACATGTAGCTTGATGTCCCACCCAGTCACATTAACTTTACACCAGGCCGACCAGTCCTAAAACTAACCTCTTAATGCTGAGCGCCAAGCGAGGCAGCTGTTAGTACCATTTTTATAAGTCTTTGTTATGACTCGGCATGGGATCGAACCCGCGACCTCCCGCATCCGAGGCGGGGCTTCAGTCAAGGTAGACAAGTAACTCTGGGTCAAAATAAAGTGACCCTAACAATAGACAAGTAACTCTGAGTCAAAATAAAGTGACCCTAACAATCAAGATCTGTATGAGCTGTTTTAAGTATATCTAATCATATTTGAAGTTAATAACAAGATTCTGCAATTTCGGTTTATAAATTACAGTTAGTTTTAATCCTAAAGAATATGAACAGACCCGGCCAGGAGGGAGAGCAAGTTAAATGTACAAGGTTCTGCTAAAGAACATATATTTTACATATTTAAATAAAGGCTTAATTGATAAAATATAATTGAACGTTTATTCGACATTGACAGAATTGAATCTTTCACATTGGACATAGATATCAGCCGTCCAGAGAACACTCATACATAGATTTGCCTGCATGGGTTATGAGAAAAGCTTGTAACGTATAAAATACAGATAAAATGGCTAGTGTTTAGCTGTATTGTGCCATTAGTTGTAAATACACCCGAAAAGTATTATACAGTATTTGATTTAAACTAATAGAGAAGATAACAAATGCTTGGAAAAATATATATATATATATATATATATATATATATATATATATATATATATATATATATATATATATATATATATGTCTATTAAATAGTTGAATCCTAGTATCTTAATCCAGTTACAATAACTGTAAGAGAAAGACATGCTGATCATATTTCAATGTGGTTGTTACAGATCGATTTTGATGGAATGTACCATTACGTTGAAATAAAAGATTTTTTTTTCAAGATTTGGTAGCATCACAGATAAACAGACATGACATACAGAAATATCTATCTAAATAAATGCTTCAAAGTTTTAATATACCAGAAGCAATATCAATGCACAAAATATTATGTAACAATAAAGATAATTTGATAGACATAATGCCTGAAGAAGTTCAGTCGTAAATTTAAAAAAAAAAAAATGTTAACACTAATAAAATGTTCGTTATGGTACTTCTTGTGATTTTTAATATATCATTGTGCCATAAGTAACATGTACCTTAGGTACATTGCTCTTAATTGACACTGACATGAAATAGTGCCAGACTAGGAAAGCCTTTTACTTACCGTATACAAAGAAAATCTAACTTACAAATATGAATTCAGTATTATCTCATATTACTATTTTCAAAATAGATATATACACAGATTGTGAAAGAATAAAAGATGGAGGACAAAAAAGTCAAAGTAAGCTATCACAGTGCATCAAATGCAGATACATGTATATTACAACCCCCTCTTTGTATGTATACTACATAATTTACCTTATCACCATATTAGACCCGCCTCCTCAAAAACCAAGATAAGGCTAAAGAAGAAAAAAATCAGGCTCCGTTCTATACAAAATCTAGCTGAACTTGCTATTTTAAAGGCAATAATATTTTAAAGAACATAATTGTCAACTAATCGAATGCTACATCCACAAACTTGCATAATGGATGATCACGCAAGCCAAGCATATTAAATCTTGATTTGTATTTACCTAAAGAAAAATAAATCCTCAAGCGGTATAAACCAATAGCTTACAGAGAAAAATATTTTATTCGATGCATTTGGTTTAATTACAAAACTAGAATATTAAGAATTAAGACCACAAATGCAAAACCGATGCTGTTCACAGGGGAAAGTGAACGTGTTTAATGCAACATTGAGATTCAGTGCAAGGCATGATAGAAAGATCAGATCTTATACGAGATTCAGAAGGTGAATAAACAATGCAATTCGTATATGTTTTGATTTATCATGTATTCATTGTCATTGTTCACTAAATTTATATATGTAGTGTTGTTAGTCACTTACGCGAATTGTTTGCAAGTTTATTGTCATGGTCAGCTATTCTTAAGCTATTATCCAGTTATGTTTACATTGTAGCTTGTGAAATACTCATTGTGTGCCAGTTATTAATCACGACCGTGTCGACAGTTTTAGTGTGGTTGGTTGATTAACGATACTCACTGGGTCCTGGTCCATCTAAATTTTAGAATGTAAACATTTGAGGTCATCTTGAGGAGTGTCCATTGTTAATTTGTTATAGTTTTGATGCGTTGTTATAGTTAACCTGACTTTTTCTATGATACAGCCTCCTACAGATTTAAAAACAAAGGCACATGGTACTGTTGTTTATCAACTGGATGTCAAGATGTAAAATTCCAAATCGTTTGTTGTACTACGCGTTCCAGGACATTACCCCGTTATGTTTACATTGTAGCTTGTGAATTACCCTTTGTGTGCCAATTATTGATCACGAACTTGTCGACGGTTTTAGTGTGGTTGGATGAGTATTAACGGAACTCACAGGGTCCTGGTCCAACTTATTTTTAGAATGTAAACATTTGAGGTCATCTTGAGGAGCAGCAGAGAGGGTGGACCCTACAACTTTGTAGAGACCTTATTTTTGAAATTTAAGGGTTCCTACGAAGGCTGAAAAAAAAGTTTTTGCCTTAACAGTAAAAACTTCTCTAATTGACCAGATTTTTTCTGATTTTTTCACGTACTGGTCACTACGTGTATGTCGTCCACCCTCTCTGCTGCTATAAATTAAACAGCCATTATAGGTATTATCAATAATGAATATTGAAGAACCACACTCAGCTAAATTAGCTCGAGAGCGACTAGAGGCAATTAAAAAATATCTACCTGTTCGTGATTCTGTTAAGCAACAATTACAATCGCGTCAGGAATCTCAAGTTGAATTTGAAGAGGATACAAAAAAATTATTTAAACCTATCACTGAGACCACTAAAGGTATTCAACCTGTGTTAGAGAAAACCGCTGAAGCAGCTGGAAAAATAGCAGAAAGAACTGAAAAAATAGCAAGAAGAACAAAAAAGACAAAAGAAATTTTACGTGAACTTCCAGCCGAAATAGCTGCTGCGATGCCAGTCCCGGAAATACCTGAGGATGAAGATCAACCTGAAGGTGCTGAAGCAGAAGGTGTTGAAATAGGTGATATAAAGGAACGTCTACCAGAACAAGAAGAAAGAATTAATATAAATGACAAATTTATCGAAGGTGCTGTTGATTATATTAAAAATACTAAAAGTCCAGGAAATTTAGCTATACTTGCTGTGCAAAGTTTCAATGATCGAAAACGGTATTTAAAACCTGAATATGCTGATAAACCTATAGGTTGTGATAATTGGTACAAATGGATATTTCGCATACACTATGACGTTGATCAGGCTAGAAATAGTGATCCAAGATATACTGAGTATATTCATACAATAGATAATTATATTACCTTCATGCAATTACCACCAGAACAACAACGACAATTACAACAACAACAACAACAACAACAACAACAAGAACGACAACAATTACAACATCAACAATATCGACAACGAGAACAAGAACTACAACAACGAGAACAAGAACGACAAGAAAAAACGAAACAATTACAAGCACCACCAAAATCACGAATACCAATTCTATCTCCAGAATCACCAAAAACACCACCGAAATCAAGTAAAAAGAAAAAATCGAAACCAAGCGAAGAGGAAAAAGAAGAATTTCAAGACGCTCCCGGAGCTACTGGAAGTGGTTTAGGAAGTGGTCTTATTACTTGTCCCAATAACGTTCTTGCTGATGTTGATCGACTAGAAATCCTCATTGGAGGAAAACGAGCTGGTAATAATTCCCCAGAAATCATTAATGAAGCAGCTGATATTTGCAAACGATTATTTACAGGCGGTATCATGGATATTAATGTATATCGGTCTCTCATTAATGAAATCGCCGATGAGTATCATAGTGATTAGATACAATTAGTTATAAAGTCATTTAATAACAAAATGATCGTGCATGGTACTCAACGTGGACCTACCATGGTCAGGGTAATAAACTCTCGATTACCAGTATACAAAACGACCTACTGAGATGGACTAGGTGATGTTGTTCAGGGTCTGTTTAGAAGAATAGCCCCAAAAGCAATACCGATTGCAAAGCAGCTAGGAATGAAAGCTATTGATGTTGTTCGTGAAAAAGGTATAGGCGCTGTTGGTGATCTCGCTAGCAAAGCATTCTCAGCAATCAAAGATAGACTATCAAGATTAATATGCAGACCACAAGCGACCCGACCTCAACCTGTGAAATTGGCTAGCACTGAAGTGATGCCAGCAAATGTCAGTAAAATAATAAATCAAGCAGCTAATCAAAAACTAGCGGAGTTAGCTGATATCCCGATGTCGGAAAAGGAAAAAAATATAACCGCTAGTCTGATAGCAGGAAGTGGTCTTCGAGTTAGACGAAGACGATAATAATAAAGATGTTTAAGCGCATATCTGACCCCGCGTTTGACATGGACGCACCAGTTCTCAAAGATGAGTCTGTGCGTGATTATCAGTATTATTCTTACGACGCACGACTGCCAGATCAGCGTGGACGAATCGAATTACAGGTTCAGGATACAAGTAGGTATTTCCTACCCGCTGAGGCTTTTATTGAAGTAGAAGGTAAAATTTATAAACATGATGGTACTGAATACGCTAATAATGATGTTTTTAGTTTTGTTAATAATGGTATTATGGCGTTATTTGACAGCGCTACGTACATGATTGATGGAAAAAATATTGAATCAATCCAGAAAGACGTTGACGTTGCTACAACAATATTGGGTCTAGCACGATACAGCGATGATTATTCAAGATCAGCTGGTCCATCAATGATGTTCTCAAAAGACACTTCTGACCACCCTGAATATAGGCAGTATAATTTAGTACAAACACCACAGGATACTGCATCCGATCCACAACCAGCTGGAATGATAACCCGGCCTGCTGCTGCATTTTCGTTATTGCAAAGTGTTAATCCAAATTTCAACTTGGGATCTGCAGCGCGTCGATCAATGTTGAAAGATAAAAGGTTTTCATGTGCAATTCCACTTTCACACATATTTGGATTTTGCAGAAATGTCAGAAAAGTCATTTTTGGAGCCAAACATACGGTTGTACTCGTACGAAAGGCTACGGACAATGATGCAATGTGGCACGTTGAGGGAGTGGGTGCTGATGCTAATGCTATAGCTATTGCAACTGCGGCACTTCATGGCAAAGTAGTACTAACAAAACTTTCCCTGTGGATGCCAGTGATGACTCCAACAATATCTGAAGAAGATCGGTTACTATCTTTTATGAGTCAAGGTGGTAAATCAACGTTATCATGGTTAACAACAACCACAGATGTTGTTCAGAGTGCAATTAATGGTCTATTCACATGGCAAATAGCTTCTCAGCAAAGTGTTTCTGCACCACGACATATATTTATTGCACTTCAGGATAATACACGTGTAAACAATCAAGTAAAAAGTTTAATGATATTTGACAAACTTGGTGTTTCTGAGGTTTCATTAAGGATAAATGGACATCAAGAACCATCCGAGGATATTTTGTTAAATTTCGATCAAAACCATGTAGCACGGGCTTATCATCGATTAATGACATTCATGGGTCGTGATCAAAACATTGATACTGGTTTACAAATATCGCAGCTAGATTTTACAACGCTGTATCCGATTTATTACTTTTCACTAGAACATTTAGATTTAACCAGACAATCTGTTGTAGATATTCATTTTCAAGCTCGCGTTAATAGAGATGCTGGAGCTATTCCTAATTACAGAGCAATCGCCGTTATACTCAGCAATAAATCGATGTTACTCGAAGGTGTTGGTGGACGAATGAGAGTTATTGATGCTCCAGTAGAAAATATGTAAATAAACATGTAATTAGATCGTCCATAATATTAATAATGTCATATCATCACGTTAGCGTGAGTCTGACTCCTGGTCAGATTAAAAAGCTACAATCAGCATCAAAAAATAACTGTGGAATAAAAATATCGCTAGAGTGAGAACAAATGACCGGTACAAATAAATTATCGTTGACCGAGCGTCAGTTCAAAAACTTCAATGAAGCTAAAAAATCAAATAAAGGCGTCAAACTTAATCTTTCTGCGGGCGCCATCAAAGACATCGCTAAATCGGGTGGTATATTTCCACTTCTCGCAGCTATACCAGCATTAATAGCAGCTGCAGCCCCAGCTGTTGCAAAAGCAGCTGCATTAGGTACTATTGGAACAGCTGCTGGAATGGCGTTAAAGAAAGTAACCGGACAAGGAATCAAAAAAAAGGGAAAGGGTCTAAGACTACCAGGAACCCCGTATTCGTGGTACGGAAAGGGTTTAAGATTACCAGGGACCCCGTATTCGTGGTACGGAAAGGGTCTAAGACTTCCCGGGACAGTTTACTAATATCACCCATGTCCAATTTTGATTTACTTAATGCTGCTAAGCAATTAAAAATAAAAAATTTCAGAGGTGTTTTATGCGCGATCAATTACCTAAAAAACCAAACAATATTGAAACTGGTATCATTAATCTCGATAAAAACTCTGGCCCAGGCACGCACTGGGTCGGATATGCAATTGATCCACGTGGAATTATTTATTTCGATTCGTATGGATTAGCACCACCAAAAGAATTTTTAAATTACGTTACCGGTGATATTCCAATCTGGTATTCAACGCTACCAACACAAAAAATAACTGATCCTCCAATATGCGGTCGTGAAACCCTCGCTGTGCTTGATGCTGTATCAAAATCAACAGCGCCACCTCATAAAGTCGTGCACGCGTTCACTACACTACGTCATAACACTTAAACAGATATCAGTAAATATAATGGTAGATATTTATGGAAGATCTACTCGCAAAGATAAGAAGAAGGTCGATTTATCTAAATATGCAACTCTTGATCAGCTCAGAAATGAAATCGATGATTTATTAAATATCACAAGTGTGGATCAAAATGAAGTCGTCGTTTTTCAGGACAAACAAGGACGATTAAAAACGAGTAACATACAACTACTAGATGTACTTGTACGAATTCCCAACGCGGTTGTTAATAATATCGTTACTTTCACTGATCAAGGTAAAATACAGGATTCCGGTAAATCGGTTAACGACTATGTTAAGAAAACTGGTGATGTATTTACCGGTGACATTATTATGTCAAGAAGAAAAATTACACATCTTGGAGATCCAATCGCAGATACAGACACAGCAACAAAAAAATACGTCGATGATCAAGAATCCAAGTACGTGTCAGTGCGCGGTGGTATAATGCGTGCATTTCTCGACATGAATAATAATGGTATTAATAATCTCAGAACACCAGAAACAGATTTCGACGCCGCAACGAAGAAATACGTCGACGATAAGGAAATTCCAATAATGACTTCGTTAACAACAATCAATGATGGAATTGCTACATTTAGAACTGATTGTTTTAATCATGTACAAACATTTTTAAATTTTCGTAGAAATGTAAACAGATCTATTAATGACTTTTTTAGAACTCCACCAATTGTTATTATTAATCTCGCTGACATTAACATGAAAATCAATGATATTGTTAGTGGAATTCCTAATATTATTGAAAAAACGAATCTTATTAAAATTCCTCACAAGCAGATCATTAACATTGTATATACGGTAGCATCAGGAAAAGCAACATGGTCGCAGCAAAATAACACTTTTAAACATACCGCGGAGGTCACTGGTGTATATAGATTATCTGCAAAATTCAGTATATTTACCACATTTCCATGGCGTCATTCAACCGATGATTTTTCTGGAATTGTGTCTATAGTGTTAAACAAAGATGTCGAGGAAACGTTTATGCTGATAGCGGATGATAAAAAGTTAACCGCAGCGACTTATTGGTGGTGTATTGAATTTGTAGCTGAAACTCCTCAATTAGTTATCTAGATAAATATAATGAATCAAGAGTCATTTATCGACGTTCAACGTCACAGATACGCTCAAGTATGTGAGTGTCAAACTAAACTAAAAAATATCATCGACGATTACACGATAAAGGTAAAAAAATATCGTCGTATGGTTGTTATTGATATAATGGTATACTCGGTTTCTGCTGTTATTGCTGGAACTGGATTATTACTATCAACAATAACGATGACAGCGCCTGCAGTTGTAACAATTATAGTTTCAACGGCAACAACATGTGCAGGTATTTTCAGTATTATCGCTAAGAAAATATCTACGTGTACGAATGATAAACTAAACGAGTACATAATGAAATTGCACACAGCAACAACCGCCTACACTAAATTATGCTCGTATATTTCAGCGTATCTCGGTGATGGTAAAATATCTGATGAGGAGTTCGTAACGATAATGAAAACCTACGATGAAGCATTCATAATCGCTAGTGGCAATAACGGAAAAAATGGAGAATTAAATAATAACGATAATAATAATGTCATCGTTAGAATTACTTCAGCAGATCGTAGCTAATACAACGCCGTCAAAAACTACTATGATATCATTAAGTTCAACCAATCCTGAATTTAGCGTTAATTTTCCAACCGCAATTCCAGCAAAGGAAATAGCGCTAGCGCAATTACGAGTTTATCATAGCTGGCCTAATATCAGGTCAAAACCGTTTGGTGGACAACCAGCAAATAATTCACTGGTATTTGCGAATAAGAATAAACCAGATGGAACACCTGATTGGCAAGTTGTTGGAATTTCAACGGGCAGTTATCAAATAGAACAGATTAATGATGAATTCCAACGCAGAATTAAATCTATCACAGGGAAAGAATCTAAAATAGCGATCACTGTTTATGAACCAACACTATCAGCGGCGATTGAAATAAATTCTCCTGATTACCTCGTAGACATTTATCAAAGTTCGATTAGATCAGTGTTAGGATGGCCTGAAGTCGCACCTGTTTATAATGGAATTTCAGAACCAACTAAAAATGATTTTAAAACGAGTGAAGAAAAATTCATTAAAAATCCAGAATATCGAGGAAAACAACCATGGAGTAATACAAGATTTGGATTTCCAAACGACGATAGATATTACTTTACCGATTTTGACGGTAAAAGGATCCTCAAGTTGAATAAAGCATTATTTATTTTTAACACAGACACCAAGACAAAGATTAGTTCCTATACTGTTGATGTAGGATTTATTAAACATTTTTTAGATACTCTTAAACCTGAATACGATAAAACGTTTAATGATTTAAGAAATTTACTTATTTCATTATCACAACATTATAATGAAAGGGTAAAGCAGCAAATAATCGAATCAATAAAACATTTAAATGGGGTCTTATTCGATTTATACATCGTCAATCGAAGTATTATAAACACTGCAACTAAACCCGATGGAAATCGTTACACAAATCCAGAATCTAAACAAGTATTCCTTGATCATTATAAAATAACAGAAAATTTTTTACAAACATTTGTTATACCAGATTTAAATAACGCTGAAATGAAGAAATCATTAAATGATCTTATTGAAGAATATTATCCGGGAGTAATTGAATCGTGGAAAAAAATAGCCCCACCACCGGTTATACTAAAACACAATAACAACCCTTTTGGTGACGGACGTCATATATCGCCGGGCATTGTAAACATAACATCAGTTATTGCAGTCAATCTGGTATGCGATGTTATTGAAGGTAGCTATCAGGTAGATCTTTCTAAGTCTAGCCACCGCAGTGGCACTGCGGAGCAAGGGTACATATTATACAGTTTTAGTCCGTTGGCACCTCCCGGTTGGTTAATTGTATCAGAACCAATTAACCCCGTGTACCTGCGAGTTCATAATCCGTTACTATCAAGGATACACTTTAAACTTACAGACCAAAGCAATCGTATTCTGGACACAAGAAATGAAGAACTAAATATAAACCTGTAAGCACGCTCATAGAGTGTTATCATAACAAAAAAAATATCCAGATGTATATAATACTATATTCTTTGTTTACATAAAATCCGTGCACAGTGCACAATCGAAATCTATTATCTAGAAGGTTGGGCTGCATATTGATTATTCCATAACGGCTGTGTATATGTGCCGCGTAAAGTTATTTTAAGAACATCTGCTATGACTAAATCAATTTCCTTGGTTGTACGCATAGGCTCAATGTTATACAGAATTATATATATTTTTTGGAAACTAGAAATCTCATTTTACACAGAAAACTGTGGTTTTTGTTACTGTAGTTTTTAGGAAATAGGCTATTGGTAAATACATATTAACTTTTTCAGTATGTATTTATAACAAGGTCCGATAGCTCAGTTGATAGCGCGTATAAACTCTCGTCCTGGCGCCCATGGTTCGAAACCCGAGAAAGACAAATTGTCTGCGGTAGGCGATTTTAGGCCAAGATTTATAATCTATTGGGGGCCTTGGCCGAGCCCTAGTCTATTTCTGAACAGAATTTAGTATACCTACCAGCATGTCAACACGTAGTAGGTGTCAGTTTTGCACCCTACGGATTTGATATTTGGGGTGGGTGTGCTAGTTTCTGTTCACAGGTAGAGAAAAGGCCATCATCTTCATTGTATATATCATAATCGTCTTCATTGTATATAATCATTATCTTCATTGTATATAATCATTATCATCATTGTATATAACCATTATCATCATTGTATATAACCATTATCATCATTGTATATAACCATATATCACCTTCATTGTATATAATCATATATCACCTTCATTGTATATAACCATTATCATCATTATATATAACCATCATCTTCATTGTATATAACCATTATCATCATTATATATAACCATCATCTTCATTGTATATAACCATATATCACCTTCATTATATATAACCATCATCTTCATTGTATATAACCATATATCACCTTCATTATATATAACCATCATTTTCATTATATATAATCATAATCATCATTGTATATAACCATCATCTTCATTGTATATAACCATATAATCACCTTCATTGTATATAATCATTATCTTCATTGTATATAACCATATATCACACACAAAACAGCTCCCTGACAAAAAAAGTCATGGGAGCTAATATTTTTTTTATATTAAATAAACACTTATTATATAATGAATTTTGAAAATATCAATGTCATTGTTTCTGCGATTAAAAAATTACAAATATCAATGTATCTGATAATCTTAATGCTGAAAGGATTCTATGTGATTTTGACTCATTACAACAAAGAAAGAACGAGAACAGATTTACGCTATCCGCTGATTACAAGTTTATGAAAATTATCCAGCAAGGAATGTTAAAGTCACTGGCAACTGTCACTGATGATCAAGTAAAATTGTTTGTACCTCTCTCAAACGCTATTGACAAAATCAAGCTAGAATTATCTCATGGATACGAACAGAAAAAGATCATGAACTTTCGTATAAGACAGTTAAGAGAGCATTGTGAAAATACGAGTGAAAATGACAGCGATAATGATGGACCCCTGACTGTAATTATGGCTAAACAAAATCCTTGGGAAAACTAACATTCTGCTTAGTGTAATGCAACCTACACACATTGACAAGTATAGACAATCAGGATAACTTTTGACATTAATTCGTATAAACGGATAACTACGATCATTATGCTTGACGGAGCGCTAAATCATTTGGTAACATTCAAAATACGGTAGACTAAACGTATTGAAACCTAATTTTTTGTGCAAATCTTTTGGAAAAAGTAGATCTTGTAATCCCGTCTGCCACGTATTGTACCGATTGTGGTACTATGTCAAAATATTTGGCAGCAGAATTAATTGATTTAAAACTAATTTCTTCACCATCTGCATTTACAGATTTAACAGGTCTTGCAAATCGTGCACCGCCAGTGTTTCCGGATTTACAATTTTCACTTTGCGTGATGATTCGTAGATTTCCAAGTGAATCATCAAGCTTATCACCGTTAATGTGATCAACTACATATCCATCTTTGATTATTCCAAAATAACACTCGTAGGTAAATCTATGTGATAAATAATTTTTCTTGCCATTAGTACTAAATCTAAAATAGCCAGTATTATTAACACTACCGATTGGTTTATTCAACCTGCAGTTTCTGATCACACCTTCTCGAGATGCTTCATAATTAGTGATGATTGGATGTGACACAAACTCATTTTGTTCCATTTATATATAATATTTATTTGTCTAAATCATTGTTTTTTGAAAATCTAGCCAAATAATCTTCTTCGGTCTTTATAGGAGAGTCAGCGTTATATTTTTTATCGTAATATCGTTTCAGCTCTCTGTACTTTTTACCACCGCATTGCGCACACAGTTGAGTCTTTCCTCGCACTCCAGCACTACAAACAATACACGGTTTTGGTCCTAGACTCCCATTTCTGACGCATTGCATATGATAACTACAATATTCATTCACACATGTTCTGTTACACGGAGACGTATAACCGATTTTTAACCAGTGGCAGTGATTTGGTTGAATCATATACAAAAGATTAATGTTCAATTAAATATATATTTGCCTTAATTATAATATGGAAGAATTATCCGTGATTGAACCCTACACAACCAGATTCGATCTTGACAGACTACCAGAATATAAATTTAGTGTTTCGATGCAAGATCTAGCTTTAACGAATGCAGATATAACTAAACGTATCCGTGAGGCCAAGAAGGAATTTCGTGACGATGGTGCAGTTCATGAATGGTCAACATTCAGGATAGGGCATATCGTTAATATGATGAATGACAAACGAGGAAGAGTAATCATTAATCACCTTGATAATCAAAAATATTTTATTTTAATAAAGTTTATTGTAGAGATAGATGACGATATCTGGATTATTCGTGATAAGCGTGATCCAGTCCGTGTGCAGTCCGGGGGTAATATTGTTCTCTTAAATAACAGATCCAAACCTGGAATACTTACTGGTGTTGATAAACCTTACTATATACAAAGTTATCCAGCGACTGCAGTTGTCTATGGAATATATTTGCTGAATGATAAACCTAATGTTGCAGAACTCAAGCCGATGAAATTGTCATCACCGTTGACAGCATCAACGAGGATAAACTGCGTGGCTGAGCGAGTTACAGAACATTTTACAAACGCGATACGTGGTAATGGCTTAACAGATTTAAGACGCAAAAAAATAAATACATGGGCAGAGTCTGTTAAAGATACCGGAGCGTCTATCAGCGACGTTGCTGAGCTAGAGAAAAAATTAAGATTTCCAATAGCAGTAAAAACGTTAACCGGAGAGATTTTGTACAAACCGAAATATATAAAAAATGGAACTCCGATAGATATTATTGATCATAACGCGCACGCATGGACTGCTGCAGTAATAATATTTCCACGAGATAGAACGGTTAAATTTTATGACGGTGATATCTTTGATTTTATCAAGAATATTAGTAAAACCGATCCTGTTTCTGTTTGGTTATTTCAGAGTTCGGAATATAATCATTACGATCAATTTGTACGACCTAACGGTGATATTTATCGTACAGAATCTCTCCATGAGGAAATGGAAAATCTTGCGCAACGCTTTTGGCGTGAATATACCTCTGATGATGTCATAGTTAGACAATTATTGAATAACTGTTTTACTGTTCCATCAGTCGCTGCTCATTTCGCTCAGGAGAAAAATTCATGGAAAACGACACGATCGGAATTCCTTGAAGATGTCAAGAAAAGTTGTATAGAATATGGGCACGGTGGATTATGGAACACCAAATACGATTACAATGATGTTATCTCGGTTGATATGGTAGCGTGTTATCCTGGGAGTTTTCTTGGATATGGAGCATGTTCTAAATACTTTAAGAGATTCGGACATCCTACACATGACATGACAAGGGTTGCGATAAACGGACCCCTTCCCATGGAAGGACCAGATTTTGACTTAACAGGATTTGCTCACGTAGAATCATTCGAGTTTAGAGAAGATCTCCATGCGATTACTTATATTTGGTTCGGAAAACATTTTTCAGAGCGACGTTGGGTTCCGATAGTACTATTGCGATATATGCTTGATGCTGGATTTTAATATCGTTGAGAGTAACTGAAGCGATTATATCGTATAGTTCACAGAAGCAAGTTTGGTTACCAGAACCGGACAGATTTAATATCGATGATGCCAGGAAAGAATTCCCTGATATTGATGAAGATCATATCATTAAAATAAATAAATGCAGGAACGAGCATGATGAAAAATTTGCAAAAGATCTTGGTAGAAAGATAATCGGTAAGTTTACACAAGGAGGATCACATGATCATAAACGAACGTGTACAAGATTGATTATGGATGATGCTGAACTAGATTTTATAATCGCTGATACAACGGAGAAAAATACGTTTATAAACAGATGTAATGCTTATTTATCAGATGGAACAAAACTAGGTACCATTGTGAGCTATCTTGATGGCGAGTCACCGCAATTTATTCATTTAAGATCTTCGATGTTAGCGTACGTTTCGATAAATCTATTGTCGATGATAAATAAATTTCCTCGTTACGCTGTCAGAGTCGCTACGGATTCATTTTATGTACACAAAAAATATAAAGATTTATTACAACTCGGTAATGGTGAATGGGGGACATGGAGGATAAAACAAGAAAATATATTTAGTTATTCTGAATCTGCCGATGTTGAAATTGCGGAGACATATTACAAAAATAATAATCAAATATCAAAGTCATCTGCACCATCTGTGTATGATCCTGTATCTAGACATAAAACCGTTTATCTTAATGGGTGTGGTGGTTCAGGTAAAACAACTCGTGCGATTAACTTATTTATGAATAATAACTCAGATATAATTGTTTTGACACCTACACATAAACTTTCTAGAGAAATAAAGCAACGAGGAGTAAAATCATGTACATATCACAGTTTCTTTAGATGGTGCGGAGATACATGGACTCCATCGCGGATGGGTGAAAAATATATACCTAAAATTATTATATGGGACGAGATATGCACGGTGTCGTTAGAAACATTAAAAACATTTCTTGAATGGTTATTGACAAAGAATACTGCTGTGATTATGTGTGGCGATCATGGTCAACCACCACTCTTTGTTGGACAGTCTCCACATGAATGGTTGAAAACATTTGTAGATTATTACGAAGAAATAAATGATGACCATAGAGCTATTGATGAACCGCTGAAAGAGCTTAAAAGATTAATCAGATTACAGCCAGATCAAATACAATGCGAGATTCTGCGTAAAGTAATTCCAGAGACAACTATAAATGATTTTTGGATTTTATGGAGACCTGCTGATTTGATAGTCGCGAGTAGAAAGATAGTTCGTGATGAACTACAAAAGAAATTATTTACGTTACATAAAGAAAAGTTTCCGGATCTACCCGTACCTTTGTGTTATCGCCCAGCAGATACTCGACGACAGAATATTGAAGTTGAAATACCAGGTGCCTTGGTGGAACCAAAAGTACAGAATCTTATTTTGAATGATATCGTGTTGGTTGCTGTTGATGTTGTTGAGAACGCGTTGAACATGGATAAATCACCATGGACATTAGGATACGCTATAACAATTCACTATTCGCAGGGATTAACTATAACTGATACTAGAATCTGGATTGTAGATGATCGTATCGAATGGTCGAATTTAGTCTATCTCGCCGTATCTCGAGTCAGGAGAATATCGCAACTGCGTAGGGTTATTGTAGATTACGTAATAACTGAAGAAATCACTAACAATGTCGATATCAATAAAAAATTAGTCAGCTATAAACAATGTGACAAAAAAAATAAGCGTGACTTTGATCTTGATGCTGAATTTATTATAACACTAAAACAACTACAGAATAATCATTGCGCAAGTTGCAACTGTAATATGTCATGGCAGTGTTTTAATCCAAGACAATTTACCGTAGACAGAATTAATAGTGATCTCGGTCATACACGTGATAATGTGATGCTGACCTGTCTTGAGTGTAATCGACGTCGAGGTTCTGGACGTTTACAAAATTGAGCTTGGTGGTAATTGCGTATCCTCAGGAATTATTTGCAATTGTTCACGTACAAATCCACGTTGAGGAGCTGTAGAATCTAGTCTGTATATTGGAGGTCTACCAGTGGATCTAACCACGCTAGAAATTTTATGTGTAGTCACACTCCAGAAAGGATCGGTTGCTCTTTTTTTACCACCTTCAAGTTCGCCAGGTTCATATAAATATCTTACAGTTACATTACCTAATACTGGTTGAGAGAAAGATTCACGTCGTTGTATTGGTATATATTTTTTTGATCGCATTAGAAGGTTTCATGGAAGCTGCACGAGTAATTTCATTATTCAACGCAGCTATCACACTCGGTAATCTTGCAACCCATTCACGAGATCTATCCTTAAAGTCAGTAGATATTTCCTTTGCATATTGGTATCCAAATAATCGCTCAGCAAGTGTTCTATTAAATCGTTCAACGATTGCCTGATCACGATGAATTTCAGTATGTCCTTGTCTGATTTTAACGTTATGTTTCTTCATCAACGATGATACTACTCCAAGAAATTCTTTACCAGGATCAACTTGTAATAACCGTGGCCATCGTAGACCACCACGTTGATAAATGTGCTCAAACGCAGATGCAACTTCAGATGCTGTCTTTGCTGATAATGGCTCCGCTTCTTTGTATCTACTCGCAACATCAACGACAGTTAACGCGTATCTATACGTGTATTGACGTCTACGTGTTTTAATGGTATCGTGTGGTAAAAACAGTATATCCGCTTGATGAACTTCATTAGGAACGCCAACATCAAAATGCGCATACTGAATTCTTTTAGGTGGACTTAGGAAGATTTGCCATATTGCCTGTCGTGCTAACCATGATGCAGCAACATCACGTGAAACTTTTGCTGCTTCGGCGAGTTTACTAATCG